>CAUYRH010163577.1:0-40221 GCA_963574655.1 Perodicticus potto | reverse complement strand
GTCACTGCATCCTGGTCAAGGGAAAAATCTTTGTCTGGTTCCAGTTCAAAGTGGAAAGGACACCTTTGTTTGGTTCCAGTTCTAAGTGGGAAAGCTTTCAGTTTTCTCCATTCAGTATGATATTAGCTGTGGGTTTGTCATTGATGGCTTCAATGAGTTTAAGAAATGTGCCACCTATGCCTATATTCTTAAGTGTTCTCATTAGAAAAGGATGCTGAACTTCATCAAATGCTTTTTCTGCAGATCATATGATCTTTGTTTTTGCTTCTATTGATATGGTGAATTACATTTATGAATTTGCGTATGATAAACCAACCTTGCATCCCTGGGAGGAAGCCTAACTTGATTGTGATGTATAATTTTTTTAATGTGTAGCTGTAATCTATTGGCTAAGATTTTGTTGTATATTTTTGCATCAATATTCATTAGTGAAATTAGTCTGTAGTTCTTTTTAGTTGGATCTTTTCCTGGCTTTGGTATCAGGCTCTTCTTTGAAGGTTTGATAGAATTCTGGTGTGAAGCCATCTGGTCCAAGGCTTTTTTTGTTGTTGGAGGATTATTTTATTGTTTCTTCAATCTTAGTGCTTGATATTAGTCTGTTCAAGAGACCTATTTCTTCCTGGTTATGTCTAGGGAGACTGTGTGATTCCAGGTATTGCTCCATTTCCTCCACATTGTCAACTTTTGGGGCCTAGAGTTTTCTGTAATAGTCAGAGATAATCTCTTATATCTCTGTAGTATTAGTTGTTATTTTCCCTTTTTCATTTTTTGTTGAGGTTAGAGATTTTACTTTTCTGTTTCTATTTAATCTGGCCAAAGGTTTATCTATTTTATCTTTTTGAAGAATTGACTTTTTGTTTCACTAATTTTCTGAATGATTCCTTTGTTTTCAATTTCATTTATTTCTGATTTAATTTTTGTGATTTCTTTCCTTCTGCTAGGTTTAGGATTGGGTTGCTCTTCTTTTTCCATTTCCTTAAAATGATTCATTGGGTTGTTGATGTGCTCTCTTTTTGTTTGGGTGTATAAACACCTAATGCAATAAATTTCCCTGTTAGGACTGCTTTAGCAGTACCCCACAGTTTTTGGTAGCTTATAACTTCATTGTTGTTATGTTTGAGGAATTAAACAATTTCCTCCTCTATCTCCTTATTCACCCAACTATCACTCAGTATAAGATTGTTTAGTGTCAATGCCTTTGTGTGGGGATGAAATTTTTTTTTTGTTTTGAGACAGAGTCTCACTATGTCACCCTTGGTAGAGTACCATGGTGTCACAGCTCATAGCAACCTCAAACTCCTTTTTAGTCATGCCGGACCGCTCATACCCCTTGTTGGGGCGAGACCTGTTGCAAAAACTCCATGCCATTGTCTCCTTCTGACCAGCTGGAGCTGTCCTGACGGTACTTGACAGCCCTGCCTATATCCTATTTTCCATCCCTCTTGGGGACAAATACCTGTTCTTCAAAGGACTTGACAGGATCCCAACTCAGGAAGAGTGCCTCCGTGCTTGGAGGTCACTAATCTCACAGGTGTGGGCTGAGGACACTTCCCCAGGACTGGCAAGCCGCTAACTGCCAGTGGTAGTGTAGGTCTCCAGTGGAGCCACCCCGGTCCGAGTCTGCCAATACCCCTTATCCTGGGAAGCCAGAACAGGCATTGCAGTGCACATCACCCAACTCCAGGGAGCAGGCATACTAGTCCCTTGCAAATCAGCCTGGAACACTCCCCTCCTCCCTATTAAAAAACCTGGTGCAAATGACTACCGACCTGTCCAGGACCTAAGGGAAGTGAACGCCTGCACAATCTACCCCACCGTTCCAAACCCCTACACCTTGCTCAGCCTAATCCCCTCTTCTGGAACTTGGTATTCAGTCCTTGACTTGAAAGATACTTTCTTCACAATTCCTCTCTCTCCTGCTAGTCAACCTATTTTTGCTTTCGAGTGGGTGGACCCGGAGAGAAGGCAAACCAGACAACTGACTTGGACCCTCCTGCCCCAGAGCTTCAAAAACTCCCCCACCTTATTGGATGAAGCCCTGAGTAAAGACCTCCTCCCATTTTGGGATGCTCATCAGCATGTCTCCCTTTTGCAATATGTCGATGATCTCCTGTTAGCTGCTGAGACGGAACCAGAGTGTGAGCACGCCACTATTGACCTCCTCTGAGAACTGGAGAGACTGGGATACCGCGTCTCTGCCAAAAAGGCACAGCTGTGTACCACGGTCGCAACCTATCTGGGGTATGAACTACAAGGAGGCCAACGTGCCCTTTCAAAGAGCAGAATCAAAGCCATCCTCCGTATCACTCCACCAGCTACCAAGAGGCAAGTATGCAAATTCCTGGGGCGGTCGGATACTATCGTTTGTGGATCCTGGGCTTTGCAGAAATAGCCAAGCCCCTGTGTTCCAGCAGAGGGGAAGGCAACAAGCCCCTCAAATGGGGACAGGCTGAACAAGATGCCTTCAACCAACTGAAACATGCCCTCGCTTCCACACCTGCCCTAGCCCTGCTGGACATCACCAAGCCCTTCCAACTCTTCATAGCCGAGACCAAGGGCGTGGCAAAGGGAGTCCTTACCCAGACCCTAGGCCCCTGGAAGAGACCTGTCACCTACCTCTCCAAGCGTCTAGATCCAGTCACCTCTGGATGGCCTGGTGGCATGCAGGCCATCGATGCTACAGCTGTGCTAGTCAAAGAAGCAAAGAAACTAACCCTGGGACAGGACCTGCAGGTCATCGGGGGCCACACAGTGGAAATTCTCCTCCGAAGTCCCCCTGACTGATGGATCTCCAACTCCCATGTCACTCAGTCAGAGGTATTGCTTCTTGACCCACCCCAAATAACATTCCTCAAGACAGCCAGCTTAAGCCCAGCCACTCTCCTGCCAGACAAATACCCTGCACGGCCCATTCATGCTTGCTTGGACTCACTGGATACCCTTTCCTTCCTGCAACCAGAGTTAAAAGACACACCCCTCCAGACCGCCCGACCTTGACCTGTTCACGGACGGCAGCCTACATCCATGGAGGTAAATGCGTAGCTGGGGCAGCAGTTGCCTCTCTCATGGAGGTCCTTTGGGAACAGGCATTGAGACACAGGACTTTAGCTCAAAGGGCAGAGCTTATCGCCCTTACACAAGCCTTGTGATTAGCTGAGGGAAAAGCGGCCAACATATACACAGACAGCCAGTACGTGTTTGCCACTGCCCATGTCCATGGAGACCTATACAAAGAAAGAGGACTCCTAACTTCTACTGGAAAAGACATCAAAAACAAAGAAGAGATCCTGGCCCTACTGGAAGCTATCTGACTACCAAAATGACTTGCCATCATCCATTGCCACGGACACCAAAAAACAGACTCACCCGTCAGGATCCACAAGGCAAATACACTGGCCAATCAAACGGCCAAGGCAGCTGCCCTAAGACCAGTGGGGCCCGGACCACATTCTTCCATTCTTCCAGTTGCTACCATCACCAGTCTACTCGGAAACAGACCGTGAAGAAAGTAAACACCTGGATTGACTAACAAGTCCCCGAGACTGGCTCATTTGCCCAGATGGATGCCCCTTCCTCCCAGAGTCATTAGGATGACTTGTTGACCAGCTATACCAGGGAACCCACGTAGGAGCCGCAAAACTCAGCCAACTCATCTCCAAACACCTGCACGTTCCACATCTCCGCAAATGGACTAAGGACGCAGCCTCCAGATTTCTCCCATGCAGCAAGGTAAACGCGGCCCGGGTGCCTCACCAAATAGGGTCACACCTCTGGGGCACCAATACGGGGAGCATTGGGAACGCGACTGCTCCAAAATCAAGCCAGGGCAGTATGGGTATAAATACCTCTTAGTCTTAATTAATACCTTTTCAGGTTGGTCAGAAGCGTTCCCTTGTAAAAAGGAAACAGCCTTAACAGTGGCAAAACACCTTCTCACTGACGTTATTCCCCAATTTGGATTGTCTCTCACCCTGGGGTCTGACAACGGGCCCAGCCTTTATTGCCCAGGTCTCTAAAATCCTGGCGGCCACATTAAAAATTACTTGGAAGTTACATTGTGCTTATAGGCCCCAAAGTTCAGGACAGGTAGAAAGAATGAATAGAACATTAAAGGAAACCTTAACCAAATTACATATAGAAACTAGCGGTAATTGGGTAACCTCCTCCCCTTCGCCCTTTTATGGGCCAATGCACCACCTACTTCCAAGGTTCAACACCCTTTGAAATAATCCATGGAACCCCACCCCCTATAATCCCAAAACTAACTGATGAGCTGTTAGCCCCTATCCATAACCATAAACTTTTGAGCTCATTACAGGCCCTGCAAAAACTATGCATTGACCTCCGAGATGCAATTCAGCCGACCACATACCCGACAAGTACCCCACCGCTAGAGCAACTTCACAACCTTCAACCTGGAGATTGGGCTTGGGTAAAGAAACATAACCCAGAAACCTTAGCCCCCCGGTGGGAGGGTCCTTGCCCTGTTATCTTAACTACCCCAACAGCCATAAAGATCAGAGGAAAGAAGCCATGGCTCCACTACACCCACACCAAGAAGGCCGCCGAGAACCGTATCCCCCCAACATGGTGCCTCGAGCCCACCGAGGACCCCCTAAAACTTCAACCGTGCAAGTCTCCCTCCTCATCTTCATCTGCCTACTCCATGCCAGCTGAGGAGCCAGCAGGAGGGGATACTACTGCAACCAACACCAACTCACACCCCATGATTGGATCCTCTCCCGTACCGAAGATGGCACCAAGGTCACCCGCACTTCAGCAACAGACACCCAACCAGCCCTCTTCTTTGACCTCTGCACTCTGTCCAGCAACAGCTGGAAAAGAACACCATCAAGGTAAAGATGACCTTGGGACTGTAGAGGTCAGCTACAGTCAGTTTTTTGCGGTCAGCTAAAAAACTCAGAAATACTGACTTTTATCTATGCCCTGCGACTGTAAGTTCTAACGGGCAATCTTGTGCGGAGGCAGGGACTACTATTGTAAAAACTGGGGCTGTGAAACTTTAGCATCGTGGGGAATAACCAAAGATCCACAGATTGAATTCTACAGAGATGGGCACCTGTACCCAAAGCAGTACCTGCAATCCCATCAAGCTGTTTATAAAAGACTGGTGGAAAGAAGAATAGAGGACAGGCTTAACATGGGAAATCAGACTATATGTCAGCAGAAAGGACCCTGGTCTTTTGTATACCATTCAGAAAACCCCCCAGCCACTTCCTGTTAAGCCGATAGGCCGAAATCTCATGCTTAAGCCAGCCCCCCTGCCCTGGCCCCCCCCTCCGCTTCCACACCAGCCCCAACCCCCACCATCCCAGACAAAACACCATCTCCTGTCACTGCCACCGCAGCATCTTCATCTGAATCCCCTATACTTACTCTTCTAGATGCAGTGTTTAAATTTGCAAATACCACAAATGCCGATCTAACAAATGATTGCTGGCTCTGCTTGAACCCGGCCCCACCTTACTATGTAGGAGTAGCTATAAATGCAACCCTTGGATCCTCCTCAACCCAGATATTAAACACCTCATCCAATGCCTAGCAGCGAAACAGTAGCATACATACATGGGGCACCTTAACCTTAGGAGATCTACAAGGATAAGGACTGTGTATTACATCCCCAGGATACTCCTTACGAAACTCCCCTTACCAGGGTAACTGCTTAGAGGTCATCCAAGTCTCCAACTCCACCCACTCCCTGGCCCCTTATTATTTAGTAGCCCCCAGAGGAACTTGGTTCACATGCTCCATTGGTTTAACTCCTTGTGCAAATTCCCTAATCTTAGATAACACCCGCCAAGTCTGTGTCCTGACCCATATCATTCCTCAAGTCTGCATCTACTCTGGAGAAGAGGGTCGAGAACATCTCTTCAACTTATAAACATGAACTAGAGCCCCCATTTTAGTATCCCTACTTGTAGGCATAGGAATATCAGGCACCACGGCCTTGAGCACCATAGCCCTGCCGACTGGGCCCCTTAGCCCAAGTTTCAAAGCACTCACAACTCAAATTGATTCAGATTTCCAAAACCTAGAAACTTCCATTGCCCACTTAGAGAAATCTTTAAACTCACTAGCAGAGGTAGTTCTCCCAAACAGAAGGGGTTTAGATTTGCTATTTCTAAAACCAGGGGGACTTTGTATGGCCCTAGGAGAAACATGTTGTTTTTATACCAACCATTCTGGAGTCATAAAAGACAGCTTAGCCCTAGTCAGAAAGAGTCTGTGTGAGTGGGAGGAGCTACAGAAAGAAAATAATAATTGGTATGAAACATTATTTAACTGGTCCCCATGGCTAACAACCCTCTTATCAGCTATAGCCAAACCACTCCTGCTTCTAATTGGAGTTACATGTGGCCCCATCATCTTCAACCGTCTCGTAGCATTCATACAACAAAGACTCCAAACCTTAAAACTAATCAAGGGTTTGATTCCCCAAAAAGACCAGTGGGGAATGTAAAAGCCTGGTAGCTCCCAAAAACCCAGCCCCCCACCCAGGTAGATTCTGAGAAACAGCTCTATTAGCTCCCAAAGCTCAGTCCCCCAGCTGGGCCCAGGTGAAAGGAGCAGCACCAACCAGGGATGACACCTCCTCCAGGCGAAGCACACAGGAGCTGCAGGAGCTGAGACCAAACTCGCAATTTGGTCTTCCAGCTCTGGCTCAGAGACCAACCTCGCAATTTGCTTTTCCAGCTCCGGCTCAGAGACAACGTGCTCACTCACTCCCACTGACAAAGCAGATCACATAATGACACAATAGCCAATGAGGAACCCAGGAAGTCACAGATAGAGCAGGGACATATCACCGGTCACCTCTAGGGGCACAGCAGGGTGGGGGAGGGGACCAGTCTAAAATGGGGAGCATTTCCCACAGCCATTCAGAACTGGAAGCATCGGCAGGGAGAAACAAAGGGTGGCCAGGAGGGAGATGCACTGCCCCCATGTGTTCCCACAGGAACGGGCACAGCCGGTGCCAATCTGGGTGAGGTGCTGGTGGTGTCAGGGGGTGCACTGCATTCCCTGGGACAAGTGGCTGCAAGTCACATACCTAGGATTCCTGAGAAGCAAAACTATCAGGACACGTGTGTATCCACGTGGAGATTTATTGTGAAGATGGCTCATGGGACTGGGGAGGCTGAGAATTCCCAGCGTCTGCCGTCTGCAAGCTGAAGACCCAGGAAAGCCGGCATGGGAGGCAAAGTGAGACCAAATCCAGCAGAACCAGGAGAGGCCATGGGGGCTTTTTTATTGTTCCTATTGAGTTGTTTGCATTCTTTGTGAATTCTAGATAACAAGACCCTGTCAGATGTATAGTGTATAACACTGTCTCTCACTTTGCAGGTCATCTGTTCACTCTATTGGCTATTTCTTTTGCTGTGCATAAGCATTATAGTGTAATTGAGTTCATTTGCCCATTTTTATTTTTGTTGCCTGTGCTTTTGAGGCTTTATTCATGAATTCTTTGCCCAGATCAATGTCCAAAAGAGTTTTCTCTAGATTTTCTTGTAGTATTTTCAGAATTCTGGTCTTATGTTCAAGTCTTCACTCCATCTTGAGTTGATTTTTGTATTTGGTGACTAATAGGGGTCCTGTTTCATTCTTCTGAACGTGACAATCCAGTTTTCCTAGCACCATTTATTGAAAAGAATATTCTTTCCTCGGTGTATGTCCTTGTCAACTTTAAAAAAGATCAGTCAGCTATAAGTGTGTGGCTTTATTTCTAAGTTCTCTGTCCTGTTCCTTTGATCCTTTGGTCTCCATGTCTGTTTTTCTACCACTACCATGCTGTTTTGGTGACCATAGCCTTGAAGTATAATTTGAAGTTAGGCAAGGTGATGCCTCTAGCTTTGTTTATTGTTGTTAGTTTTGTTTTGTTTTTCCCCTCAAGATTGTTTTGGCTATTTGGGCTATTTTGGTTCCATACAAACCAAATAATTAGAATTGCTTTTTCTAATTCTGTGAAAAATGACATTGGTACTTTAATAGGGATTGCATTGAACCTGTAGATCACTTTGGGCAGGATGATCATTCTCATGATACTAAAACTTCTGATCCATGAACATGGGGTGTTTTTCCATTTGTTTGTGTCCACTCCAGTTTCTTTCATCAGTGTTTTGTAGTTTTCCTTGTAGAGATCTTTCAGCTCCTTAGTTAAAAATAAAAATATTCCTAGGGGTGTTTTTCTGTTTTCATGTTAGCTATTACATATGGGATTACCTTCTTGATTTGGCTCTCTGCTAAACGCCAGGAAAATCTTAAAACTGAGTTGCTGGTCATGAGGAGAAGTACAACTGTTATTTATTGTCCTAGGAAAGAGAGAGACAGAGAAAAGAAAGGGAGTGAATGGCCATGGAGCACAGAGAAAAGAGTGAAAATGCTAGGGCCCTGAGGAAAAACAGTTCAGTGTTTTAAAAGGGGAAAATGGCTTTTTTCCCTCTGCTTTAGCAGATAGATAGCAGAAGGCAAAGTGAAGCTGTTGCAGGTGTTCTTTATTTTTCTCTTTTCTCTGTGAGTCCTGGAAATCTGTCCAGCAAAAGGTGAGCAGAGGACTGGGGGAAGAGGTCTTTATATCCCTACTGTTCACTTAGGGCTCATCAAGGCTGAGAAACAACTCTTAGGGATAAGTTAGGCCACAGATATTTTATAAAACAAAGGGTAGTTGTGTTGTGGATTTTCTCTTCAAAGGGGCAACCATGTGCTGAGTTTATTTCTCTTACTTTCTGTTAGATAGGTTATCAGTAAGACCACCTTTCAATGATGACACCACTGCATTCCCGCCTGGGCTACACAGTGACATCCTGTCCCTAAAAAAAGAAAAAAAGATTAAAAACTCTGCAATTTATGAATCAATGATGACTCTTGTTTCATTTTGTTTTTCCAGAAACTGTAAGGTACTTGAAGGACTGCCTGGCTTTATTCAGCCAAAAAGAACTATAATTAGGTGGAAAAAGCAGGGAAGGAGTGTGGTGCCTGTGGCTCATTGGGTAGGGCGCCAGCCCCATATACCAAGGGTGGCAGGTTCAAATTCGACCCCGGCCAAACTGCAACAAAAAATTAGCCGGGCATTGTGGCAGGCGCCTGTAGTCCCAGCTACTTGGGAGGCTAAGGCAAGAGAATTGTCTAAGCCCAGGAGTCAGAGCTGTGTGACACTACGGCACTCTACCGTGGGCGATAAAGTGAGACTCTATCTCTACCAAAAAAAAAAAAAAGTAAGGAAGCACTACATTGAGATTTAATGTAGATGTACATGAGATTTAATATTTTAAATCTCATACTTAACCCCAAGAACTTGGAAATTCAGGAAATAATGCTGCCTTTAAACTAAATGGGAAGATCAGCAAGCACAGGTTTTAAATAGGAAAGCACAATATCCCCTGGTAGCTTTGCCCAGATAGAAATGAGCTGGAATGCGTTAATCCATATAATAAACACCTGTGACGTCCAGCAGTCTGTCAGCCAGGGAGGGGCAGAGAGAACAAGAAAATGAAAACTCCAGCATTCAGGTAGGGTAGTGTGGGCTTCTGGGCCCTGCATCACTGGGCCTGGTGACAATTCTGTCTCTGCAATGGGAAGGGAGTGCAATGGCTCTCTTGTCCTAGAGCTCTAAAAAAAAATAGCTGGGAGTTGTGGCAGTTGCCTGTAGTCCCAGCTACTCCAGGAGGCTGAGACAAGAGGATCACTTGAGCCCAAAGACTATGAGCTGTGACGCCCCAGCACTCTACCACGGGCAACAATGTGAGACTCTGTCTCAAAAAAATAAAAAATAAATAAATAAAACTTTATTCAAACCTAAATTTAAAAAAAGAAACAGTTCCCAGGTCTCTGGGGGAGGTGGTCCCCTGCATGGTAACCCTGCCTGCTGAGGGACCATCAGTGCCTCTGGTGCATCTCTGCTTCCAAGGCTCAACTTATTATCAGGCTGGAAGCCTCTCACTCTGTGACATGTTCCCTGGGAGAGGGATGCTGTCCCAAGAGTTAGCCAGCTAGACAAGTTAGGGGATGCTGCTATCTATCCAGGACTCCACACTCACCCACCTCTCCAGTGCACTGCAGGTGATGACTTTCCCGATCCAGAGAGACGTGCCCAAGCTGAGAGAGGCCTTTGGGGGCTATAAGGCAGCGTGTTGGCTCCTTCCAGAAATGCTTGTCACCGGCCCCCAAGGGCAGGCAGACATGGGCCCCACCATGGTGTGGGGGATGTTGACCCTGTTCTTGGTGATGGGATCCCAGTTGGGTAGGAGAGTCTGATCTGTTTTGTGGTCATAGGGTTGGCCAACACAAACGTAGAAAGGACAAGCACCCAGCAGCTCTGCTCTAGATCATAATGAGGTAATCAGGACCCCCAAAATCCAGGTGTGGGGGGAACTTAGGCATTAATGCCCAGCAGAGGAATCTCCAAACCACCTGTAGTCTGTCTGACAACAGGGAGCAGCTGACCATAGCCCGATCTCTCAAGGTCCCCAGCAAGAGGCTTGCTGCCCTGGGCTCTGTGGAAGCCCTTACATCTCACTGGGCCTCAGTCTGGGGGATTGCACAGCCAGACAAGGGTTGGCGAAAACCAGTCTTCTGAGTTAGGGGGGTGCCACATGGGCTAGGGTCCCGCCTGTACCCTCTCCCCAAATCCTCGCTGGCTCAGGCTGTTGTCCTGATGCCCTTGGAGGCTGTTTAGGAGTGAGGGTCTTCTGCTGCCCTCAGGGGGCTGTTGCCGCTCCCGGCGTGGGCATCAGCTTTCACAGGGGGCTCTGGATGCTGCAACATGTGGGCTCCGGGCCGAGGACCGGCCACACTCCTCCATCAGAGGAGGGAAGAAAGTAGTGTTGGTCAGGGTTAGAGTTGAAAGGTGCCACAAAGAACCAAACCAAGTAGAGCTAAAAGCAGGGATTTATTAAGGCATCTGCCCCAGATGGGCTGCCACCGAAAATGGCAACATCCCCGAGTTAAGATAAGGGGCTTCATTTAAAGAAATTCAGGATGTGTGCCGGTGTAGCTCAGGAGGTGATGGGTGTGTCAGTCGTAACTCAGTAGCTTAGGGTGTGATGCAGGAGATCAGCAGGTAATATGCTAGAGGCCTTGGAAAAGGCTGAAGGTTATCTGCTGGAAATCTGTAACCTAGAAGGAATGTTTTAACAGAACCAGAAAAGCGAGAGTTCTAATCTTTGCGTAGTGAATGTCCAGGCCCACCGAGCCAGAGAAAAACTAACATTCAGCTTCACCGCCAAGCCCATCTGACCCCTACAGATCTGAGGCCCACAGGCTCCAGTTGCTGGAGTCCTTATGGTCCCTGAATGGCCCCCTAGTCTGACACCTAGATCTCCTCTGAGGGCAGGTGATCCCAGAACAAGGGTTGTGTCCACCCGAGAAGGGAGCTGACAGGCACCTCAGGCTGCCCTGGGATGAGCCCCAGAGGTCAGGCTAGCTCAGGCACCCGCCTCATGCCTCTCCCAAAGCTGCTTGGCCTAGGCTTCAGCCCTGGCTCAGAACTCAGGTGGAAGCAGCCATCACTCTCCTCCAGCCCCTTTGCCACCTACCTTGGGGCCAGCCAATCTCGACAGCAAGTGGGTCTCCTTCTGCCCTTGGGGCTGCCTACTTTGCAAGGACTGGGAAGTTCCCACACTTAGCCAATCTAGGTGCAGGCTCTGAGCAAGGTTAACCCCATACTCTCTGAGTCCTCTCTGGGTCTGGGACATGATTCTTCCCACTCCCTGGCTCAGGGCTGTTGTCCAATGTCCTTGGAGGTGCTAAGGAGTGACTGCACTCTCGCTGTGACCTCAGCCAGGTGCACCAGGAACCTCACTAACTACTGAAATATTTCAGCCTAGAAGAGCGACCTGCTCACTGCCGAGCTGGTGGCGTTTGGGGCAGCCCCAGGAGGAAGGTGACATGGCTCCTTCTGACACAGGGTGGACAGGTCCAGGAGGGGCCAGGAGTCTGCACCCCAACCCCCTTCCACCTCAGTCTTCAAGGACAGACCCTCACCTCTTGCTTGGGTGTCCCTGACAGCAGCGAGCCTGAGTCCTACAGAGCACATCCTGGTGCCCGTAGGGAGTCTAAATGAAGTCATGACATCCCTGAGCCTCTCTCCCACCTGTGGCTGTGGGAACATGGCCTGGGCACAGCACTGCCCTGGAAAAGTCGTTGTGTTAGGGACAGGGCGGGCCAGGAGTGCGAACACACCCTGCTGCCTGGGAGGGAGAAAAGAGGGTTTGTTTCCTGCTGATGTCATCAGCTCCAGCTTGTCACACAAACCCTGTCAAGGAAACCCAGGCCACGTTAAGATGACCCCCCCCAAATCAGCACGGAGCTCTTCAGGGTGGCTCAGTTGTTATAACAGAATCTCTGACCATGTTTGGGTCATGTGGTGGCTGTCCATTTAACTTTGTAAGCCTGACTGTCTTCCTAACTGGCTGTGCCATATTGCATCCCCATCAGCCATGATAAGGCTTCCTGTGGCTCCACGGCCCACCTACTCACCCCCATGTGAGGCATTGCTCAGTAGTCCCTCCTCCTGCACCACCCAAAGGTCCCACCCAGGGCCTGTTGTGTCCTGGGGAGCACATTCACCATGCAGCCTTGTGTTGGCAGCTGCTGCATCCTCGGGAGCCCAGGAGGTGCTCAGAACGTGGCTCCTTGGGCCACGAGAGCCCTTGGGCCCTTGGGATCTGTCACATTCTCCTCTGGGTCCCCTGCCTCCCACAGGGATGCCCCCTCCCGCTGGATGCCCCCATTCTCCCTGAGGCCCCCATCCCCCCTGAGGCCGTCCATCTCCAGCAGCCTTACATGACATCATACTGCTGCCTGAATGTGACATGCTCTCTGAGGGCCAGGCTTACATCCAGACTGATCTGCTGTACGTGCAGTGATGACGCCTTGCCCTGCTCCTTCTTTTTCTGTAGAGCAGGGCCAAGAGGAGGGAACAGCCTTAGAATGCACCAAAGACTCATGGCCACTAACAGTAGCCACAGTCAGACAGCACTTCTGGAAGGAAGGGAAGTTAATGTCTCCAGAAAACTCCTTGTCTTGCTTATGTTGAAAGCTGGAGAGGGTCTCTTATGTTGAAAGCTGGAGAGGAGCCCAGCTCTCCTGTGGTGCCCACATCACTGACTGCGCCCAGCAGTCCTGGCGAGGGGACAGCCAAAGACCTCCCACTGCTGCTGTCAGACCCCAGAGTTCCTCCAGGCCCCAAACCCTCCTCTGTCATCTGAGCCACCTGTCAAATAGGGACCAGGCCTGCCCAGGTCAGGTCTCCTGACCCTCCTCTCCTGGAGGGTGAGCCCCACTGTGGGAGCCATACCTCTGCTCATCCTCCACCCTCTGCTCCCATACAAGGGACCTGTCCCCTTACATGAGTGTGGGCATCTCCTGTCCCTGGGTTCCTCCCCTGGAATTTTCCTCCCAGGACCTATCTCAGGGCCCTCAGGAAGGCAGGGAAGTGGCTCTTGCCTGGGTCTCTGCTCCCTGACGCCAGCTGTCCTGGACCACCGCAGGGAGGTGCTGCTGGCTCCCTGCTGAACTGGCTCCCTGCTCAGGAGCCTCAGCGCTGAGTCCTTCAGAGGGAGGGAGGGCTGGCGGGTCCAAGAGAGCTGGGTTTTGGGACAATGGCTTCCAGGCCTGTCTGTGGTGCCCACTGCACCCTCCCTGATGCTAGAAACACCCAGGAAAGCTGGGACCCCACCACCCTGACACACCCGCTCATGGTCCCTACTTGTGAAGGGAAACAAGTACCCTCACAATCCTGATCAGCCTCACCAGCACTTGTGTTTCTTGGTATTGGCAGCTGGTTCACTTGTAGAGAGGAAAGGCCGAACCCCAGCATCTTCTCTGTAGCCAGCCAGCTTTCTAGATTCCCTTGCTAATTCTGACACACAGGTATTTGGAGACTCTCAAGTATTCTAAGGGTGTAGTGATATATTCCGAATGCACTCAAGGAGAAAGGAACAGCATGCTGTTTCTTCCTTCTCATTTGTGTGACAATAACTTATTTTGTTGCCACCCCTCGGATTACAAGTGTGAGCCACCATTCCCAGCTGGTTTTGCTTTTTTACAAGAACAGTAAGAATTTGTGTGGGAACCATCAGTACAAATGCCAAAACGGTTCTTCCAAGACAATTCTTTGATTCCAGATATGAAATAACATCCAATATATCTTGGCTTTTTGTTTGTTTATTTGGGAAAGTTGAAAAATTTTTCTTGACAGTCATGCTAATCATTTACAAATCTTACAAGTGTTATAGCACGGCATTTATTGGTAAAATGTTGTCTCATCAGCCAAGATAAAGAACTTGTTGTTGGCGGGGCCTGTAATCCTATCTCTTTGGAAGGCTGAGGTGGGGGGATTCATTGAGCCCTGGGACTTGAGACCAGCCTCAGCAACATAGTGAAATGCTGTCTCTACAACGCATTAAAAACTTAGCTAGGCATGGTGGCATGTACCTGTGGATCCAGCTACTCAGGAAGCTGAGGCAGGAGGATCAACTGAGCCCAGGAGTTGAGATTACAGTAAACTATTGCACCACTGCACTCCAGCCTAGGCAACACAGTGAGACCCTGTCTCTTAAAAATTAAGAAAAAAAAAAAACTGTTGTTCATGAGTGTGGTGGCTAGTCCTATAATCCCACCTATTTGGAGTCCAAGGCAGGAGGATATCTTCAGGCCAGGAGTTTGAGATCAGCGTGGGCAACACAGCAAAACCCCCACCTCAAAAAAAGGAGAAGGAGGAAGAGGAGGAGAAGTTGTTGTTTTTCAGTCAAAACCTCTTTAGCATCACACGCCATGTCATCAGTATGTTGAGTTGTTTCTCTGACAGCAGACCTTTCTCTTTTGTACTGCATGTTGCATTAGCATTTTACTCGTTGTCATTGTGTTAATTTTAGGTTCCCACCATGTGTTGTATGACTTTTCTTTTCCTGTATAATAGGTTCCTCTACCAAATAACTTGCTTTTTGAACCACGGGACTTTTATTTTTTTAAATATATTTATTTTTTGTATTAAATCATAAACACATAGATTATGTATACATTAATGCATTTATGGGGTACAATGTGCTGATTTCATATAGAATTAGGAACGCTTACATCACACTGGTTAATATACACCTCATCTCATTTACTTAGTTATTGTGTTAAGACATTTATACTCTATACTAATAGATCCGACATGTACCCTTGCATTATGCACCATTGGTGTGATCCCACCATTCACCCTCCCTTGATCTGACCTCCCCTCTCCCTTCCCACTCTCCTCTTCCCTCCTCCATCTTAGGCCATAGTTGTGATCTATTCTTCATATGAAAGTGTGAGTGATTGTAAATTGGTTTCATAATAGTACTGAGTACGTGGGGTAGTTGAGTCTCTTTCATCACTGGAAACCCTGGGAACTGATATCCACTAACTTATATTAAACAAAATTTCATACATTTTTTGCAAAATTTTTGTTTAATCATCTGTTCTGCCCTTCTGTATTATAACTTATTATTAGCATTTATGTTTTACAGATGGGTCTAATAGTCTATCATGCTTCCAAAAGAGCTATGCTGTGCACAACTCAATTTGGTATGCAGGATAAGCTGTGCAGTGACTTTCAGGAGGAAGATGGTCACAGGTACAGACTCAGCAGTGAGAGACAGCACTAATTTTGTTGTTATTCATGGAGCAGCTCACTTTACTCTCAGAGCTGGCACCTTTCTCTGTCAAATGGGGTTACTGTGAGGATTCAATTGAATGTGTATGAAGTAGGTCCTCAATAAATGATGGCTGATAGTTTTATTTTGGTAATAACCCCAAAGGGGAATTTCCATCAATATCAATGATCAAGGAGAGAATAATAACACCAATTAACATTTATTTTGCTATTAGTATAAGCTTTACATATCTTAACTTTATGGATCATGTGAGGTAGATGCTATTATTCCCATTTTACAAGGGAAGAAACCAAGCCATAGGAAAGTTAGGCAGCAAGGCAAAGGTCACAGACCTACTTATAGGGGAATTAAGCAGTCTTACCCTACAACCAACTTTTATCTAGGTGGGACTAGGGATTGGACCACTTGGACTCATGAATTTCTTTGCAACAAAAGGACTAAAAGCCATAATACCACGGTGGACTTCTTTGTCTGGCTTTGCCATTGACCTCCTAGGTAACCCTGGGCCAGCCCTCCTACTTTCTTGACTTCAGTTTCCTCATTTTACAGCGAAGGAATTAGACACAGTAATTCCTGATTCTGACCTACAGCCCCAGAGGAAGCATTTGAGAAATAGGCCCAGGCCTGCTGGCGACATTGTAGAGAGAAGAGTTCCATGACATCATAAAGAGAAGAGTTCCAATAGTCAGGCCTTTCCAGAAGCCCAGTGTCACAGTCTGTGTTGAGCTCAGCTTGGAAGAGAAGGGAAATCCAGGAGGTGCCTGTTGGGCCCAGGTCTTGAGCTCTCTTTTTTCCTAGGTACCCAGAATAGTGATGGATCAAACCTCAATGTCTGAAAACACTCAAAATAAGGCAGACACCAATAACTTGGACATGTTCTCTCAGCACCACTCATCATCCCCACGTCACAGTCCAGGCCACAGTGGAGCTCACCACCATCCTGACTCCGCTCACCACAGGGTGGTCCAACATGATGGTGAGTCCCGCCATCATGGCACACCCCACCATCACTCTGGATCTCACCACTCTCCTGAGTTCAAAGACAATTCCTCCTCCTTTTATTCCTACCCATCTCACCACAATGGTGAGGCCCACCATCATGGCAGAAACAACAGTCCTACATCCTCTGGTTTAGCCACTTCTCATGGCCCTGTTCAGTCCCATCATTCCTACCAGAAGGACTCCTTCAATGATGAACACTACCACAACAGCAGGCTACATCACAGTGGCTCCCACCACCGGGATAGGTCCTACCACCATACTGAGCCCTACCACCATGGCAGACCAAACTACCATGGTGAGTCCAACCACCATGATGGGCCCTCCCATCACTTTGGATCCCACCACAATGTGTCCCCCTATCATGTTGGATCCCACCACAGTGGGTCCTCCCACCACACTGGATCCCACCACAGTGGGGCCCCCCACCACATTGGATCCCACCACAGTGGGTCCCCCCACCACATTGGATCCCACCATGGTATAACCACCCCCCATGCTGGATCCCACCACAGTGAGTACTACCACCAAAGTGCTTCCCACCCCCATGGTGGGTCCCATTACCATAGTGGGCCCCACCACTCTGGTGGATCTCACCACCATGGTGGGCCCTACTATCATGGTGGGCCCCAAAATCCTCATGAGGATTTGCCTCAGCATTCTTATCGTGGATTGTACCACCACACCAAGACTTCCGACCATAGTGGGCTTCACCATAATGTATCCATTACGGGTGAAGACTTCCACCATGGAAGATCCCATCACCATGAAGCCCACCACCACAGAAGGCCTCAACATCATGGAGAGACTATTTCCCATATTTCCTCTGAGGAGTCATACCGTCATGGTCATGAGCATCATCGTGGTGATTACCACCCCAATGAGCAACGGTATGGGGAGCATCACCACCACAGTGAACATGCTCACCAAAGAATCCACCCACATCACAGAGACTACGTCCACACTGGTGAGCACTCCAGTAGCTTGCATCCTCCTGATGACATACACAGTGATCACCGATACAAGGAGTACCATCAGAGTACTTCCCAACTATTTATCCCACACGGCCTTGGTAAGGCTCCCCTCAGCACAGCCATTTCTTCTAAGTCACGGGAACACACTAAGGGCTCCGCCTCCAGCATGAGTCAGACACACTCTAGAGTTCTCTCGATTGGCTCCCAGATCTCCAACAAAGTCCATCCCCAGGATACCTCCTCCAAAGAGTCAGAAAGCTGGGATGAAGAAGATGAGCAATTTCAAAAGCGCAAAAGTGAGTCTTTGCCGAGTCCCTCACCCCAACTCCCACAGCCTGGTCCAGATTCCATACTTGCCTTCAGCACCTACAAGTGACCTTCCACAGATCATGAGGCTTGACCCTCACCTGCATATGTAGTCCACTAGCCATTCACTCTCCCAACTGTTCCTCACCCCATCTTTTATTCCTTGAATTATGCACCTCTTCAAGCCTTGAGGTGTTTGTTGATTCAGTCACTGCTTTATTCATTCATATGTTCACTTTTCAAATATTGACTCTTTCTAAATGTGGATACACAGTCCACAAGGAAAAATCCAACCCTGTTGCTGCCCTCAAGAGACTCCAAGACTAGGGGTGACCACTTAACCACTTGCAGATTAGTAATAGGGGCCTGTCCTCCTCCACATCAGAACATTTATTACTGTGGATTCTATCTGTCCACTTTCTCCCAAGAGGACAGAACATAGGAATTAGAGCCTGAATGAGGGCTTTATTGGAGGGCAGGGAGAGAAACCTTGGCTGTTAACTCACAATTCCTCAAACTTGGTTCCCAGTAGTTCAGTAAACATGGCAGCAGTCTCATGAACAAGCAGAGTGGTGAGTGTCTTGTTAATGGAGACAAGAAAGGTAGCCCATAAGAGGAAATTTTTTGTCAGGATCTTAAAGGGAAAGGGTGAGTTTACAAAGAGAATTGAATGGTGAGAAGGGTGGGTTTTCCACATGTAAGTTACCATGCAAGCCAAGCAAGTCATGGACGTGTGGAAATAGGAGCTCTCGGGATCCTCTCCAGCCAGTTACAACTCCCAAACATGTTGGCACCTGTCATGGAAAGGGTCAGGTCTATAGCCCCGGTATTCACACAGGTTAGCAGAGAGGCACCTTAGTGGACAGCAGGTGAGCAGGCAGGAATGACAATGAACTCTGACCCCATCTGAGAGAGTGCCTGGGACCCCCATGTTCCCTATCTTTACAGTCTTGACTTTTCGGCCCCCTTACAGCCAGCCGGAGCCAGCGGGCCCACAAGAAGCTGCGTTCTTCACCCTTCTTCACCATGCTGTCTGAAAAAGTAAGCTACCTCGTCCAGGGCTTCCGGAGAATGATTTGGAACCTGACCCACTCCTGGGCCTTTGAAGCCTTCATCTTCTTCATCATCTGCCTCAACACTGTCATGCTTGTGGCCCAGACCTTTGCTGAAGTGGAGATCAGGGCGGGTAAGAGCCAGGGAGCCTCGTTGACATGGAGAAGGCCACTGATGTTGTTTCAGGACCTCATGTAAGTCCTGATGAAGTGGCAGATTTATATAACTTAGTTCACTTGGTCCTCCCCCAGTGTTAAGAGATGAGGCTCAGAAAGATGGTGCTGTGGTTGGCTGAGGTTGGCTACAGCCTGGACACCAGCTCCCAGGCAGCCTGCTGTGGGAGGCTACAGCCGCCAGGGGGCGCACCGCTCAACACACAGCTTTGGGCGAGAAGGGTGCAGGGAACCCGGGTCTGAGGGAAGAGCAGGAGACCTGAGAAGGGAAGAGCCTAAAAGAGCAACACCTGGAAGGCCAGCCCCTAATTAGCAGTGGAGCTGGATAAAAGAAAGGACCTGCTGCAGCTCACTGTTTCGGAGTCTATCCTAAGCACTTGAGTTAAATGCACTTAACGTTCACAACTCCATCAGATGGACTTTTATAATCCCTGTTTTAAGGATAAGAAAATTGAGACACAGAACAGTTAGATCACACAGACATTTAGGGCAGAATCAGGGAGAGCTGAGGTATTTGGGCTGGTGTGATGTCCCAGTGGTGAGGGGGAGAGAGCATGGGGGAGGGGGTGGCTATTGCTGGGAGTGGCCCTTAGTGAGCCCCTGGTATCCCCACAGAATGGCACTTCTTGGCCTTGGACTGCATTTTCTTCTGCATCTACGTAGTGGAAGCTCTGCTCAAGATCATTGCCCTGGGCCTCTCATATTTTCGTGACTACTGGAACGATCTGGGTGGGTAGGGATGGGGTCAGGTGATGTGTGCACACACGCACATGCCTGTTTGCATGTGTATTCAGTGGGAGCCACTGAACTGTCTGGGGGGAGGCTGAAAATGAAAGAGGGGCAGGGATAGGAGTGCTGGCATCAGGAGTGCTGTGTGGCAAGCCAGGGCTCAGGGGCCCACCACACTCACCTATGTACCTTCAGACTTTCTCATCATGATCATGGCCATGCTGGACTTCCTGCTCATGCAGTTTAACTCCTCCTCCATGTACAACCAAAGCCTCTTCCGGATACTCAAGGTCTGCAAGAGCCTGCGGGCACTGAGGGCCATCCGGGTCTTGCGGAAGTTCAGGTCAGTACCGCCACCACTGCCCACCCTGGTCTGGGGACTCTGAAGGAAGGGGGGGCAAAGGCTGGGCCTCCAAGGAACTTTTGTGACCTCCCTCAACTGGGATTAATGTCATCCTTTTCTGGAAAGAGCCAAGGCTCACCAAAGCCACCCAAAGCCAGAGCTACTGCTGGGCACAGATCCCCACCCTCACTGACTCATACCCCCTTCTCCACTTCTGCTCACAGGATCCTAAGCAGCCTCCAAGAAGTGACAGGGACCCTGGCCCGGACTTTGCCATCCATCACAGCCATCCTCATCCTCATGTTTACCTGTCTCTGTATCCAGCACTGGGAGCTGGGGAAAAGAGCCTGGGGTCTGCGGTGGGAGGGGTGGGGGGAACAAGGACTGGATGAGGAGGGGTGCTGGGGTGGGGATAGGACTTGGGAACCTGGTTTGGCCCTGAACAGCCAGTCCTATTCTCCGTGGTACTCCGGGCACTGTTCCGAAAATCTGACCCCAAGCGCTTCCAAAGCATCTTCACCACCATATTCACTCTCTTCACCTTGCTCACCCTGGACGACTGGTCCCTCATCTACATGGACAGCAGAGCCCAAGGTGCGGCAGGAGACTGGCGGCTGGGCAGACCCTGATGGCTCAGTTACTCCATCTGCAAAGGGGGCTCTAAGCCTGCTGGCAAGGATACAGTGTGGGCAGGCAAGTTCCAAGGACTCCCTCTCTCCCACTCTCCCCCAGGAGCCTGGTACATCATTCCCATTCTCATGATTTACATCATCATCCAATACTTCATCTTCCTCAAGTGAGTACCTATTGCTACTCTGCTGCCCAGCTTCCCTCCCCTACCCCCACCTCCCTCTGGGTACCTCCATCCTAACCCTGTCACCCTGGCCACACTACATAGAACCCAGGGAGGGTGCTGGGCCTTCTCCTATGGCCTCCTCCTTGAGAGCACGCTACTGTGCCCTCCCCAGCCTGGTGATAGCTGTCCTGGTGGATAACTTCCAGATGGCACTGCTCAAAGGCCTAGAGAAAGTGAAGCAGGAGGTACCAAGTGGAGTGGGGCGGGTGGACCAGATCAGGAAACTCAAGAGGGAGGCTCAGGGTGCTCCAGGGACAGGTAGGTGTGGGACTCCAGCAGGACTGAGGCTCTTCTTCCCAGAGGGCTGCCCGAATCCACGAGAAGCTCCTGGAGGACTCGATAACGGATCTCAGAAAAGCAGGTACCAAGCTCACTCACACTTACCCACCCTCACCCTGCCCACCCTGAGCCCCTCACTCTAGTCCCCCAGCCTCCTGCCACAGTCAGGCACACAATGCCAGGCTCAGTTTAGAGTTTTAGAATCTGAGACTTGGGAGGACTTTCAGAGTTTAGGGCTCTAGGACAATCCTCCCAAAGCCAATTAGACTGAAAGACTCATGTCTAAGAAGACCAACTGGCCCACTTATGATTCACTAAACCCCCATTTCTGTTAATAATGTATAAAGTCCATAGCACTTGGGCTTCTGTGGGATGGTTTCAACTGCCTTTGTGAGTTTGTCAAGGTTATACACACTTGTCTGGAGTCACTCAACATGGATTGAAAGTCTACAGAAATGAAGTTTCCTGTACATGCTCATTTTCACACTCCCATTTTTCTGAGTGAATTGATTTTGCGACAGTTGGTTTGCTTCCTGCATAAGCATTCTCAGAACTTTAGAATCTGTGCTCCACAATCCCACTCTTAGGATCACCAACATCAGAGAATTAAAGGTCCTCTGAGATCACCTGTTTCCTCTACTGCACTCCCCATCAGCAACCAACACTCAGCGCAAAATAGCTTAATCAGAAAGAGAAATTAATTGGCCCAAATTACTTGGCAGAATGAGGGTATATGGGCTTTCAAGAATGGCTGGATCCAGAGCTCAAATGATGATCAGTATTTAGTCTCCTTCTAAGTCTCTGCTCTGCAGCCCTGTGTGGTTTTATTCTAAAGACAACTCTTCCCTTGGAGTAGCAAATGATCCTACTACTCTAGCCCCAAATCCTCACAGGTTAGCCATCCCTAGCCCCCTCCCAGTAGAAATAGGAGTCCTTTTCTCCCAGAGGTCCCAACAAAGTTCCAGAAATGAGCACCCCTGTGCCTAGTTCTGACCCCTCACCACAGCCCAAAAGACAGGGTGTTCTGATTGGCCAGGCCTAAGTCACATGTCTTTGGAATGAGGAGCAGGACCAATATCAGCATGGACTGAAAAGGGATAAGGCTAGTCCCCAGGAAAATTAGGATACTTTTACCAGAAGAAGGAAAGGGTACTGGACAGGAAAACACAAAACTTCTGCACATGCCAGGCCTAGAAAAGCAACCTCTTAGGAGGCACCCTGGGCAGATGCTTCTTTGGCCTCTTTTTGAGCATCTCTATGGTGCATGGGGCCTCTCCCACCGCCTAATTCAGGAGATTTCTTGACCTCCCCCTTCCTTCTTTCTCAACATCCAGAGCCTGAAGAGGCGATGAGTGAAGGCACCATGAGAAAGCAGTTCATCGAGAAAAAGTTTGGGACCATGACAGACAAGTGAGAGACACAAAGGGAGGGGAGGATCTTAGGTCCTGACCAAGATGGCTGGGAGGAAAGGGACCTCACCTGCCTCCCTGGAAGGAGGATGGAAAGCGAAGGCTTGTGTAGGAGGCTGTGGGTGGGACGTGGAGACCACAAGTGGCTCCTGCATGCCCACAGGTGCCCTGTACCACCCACCAGCAGGGACTTCACTCATCCCTTTACTCAAGAAACATCCCAACCTTTGTCAGGGGAAGCCCTGTGAGGGCTCCAAAGGACCCAAAGAGGACACAGTCTCAGTCCCTGCCCATGAGGTTCCTACCTCTGAAGGCCTGTTCTGAGCCCTGCGGGTTTGGTAGACTTCAGCCAGGTGAAAGGATGATGAGGCGGGTGTGGAAAACAGTTTGAGTAAAGGCCTGGGAGCCAGGTAGGCAACCTCCATTCCTGTGCACTTGAGTGGCCGGTTGGGCCAGGACAGCTGGGGACTTATGGCTGGGAGCACATGCTCATGATTAATATAGGATCCCACTTCCTGGCTTTCAGGCCTGGCTCCCCAAAGAGCTGGGCCTACCCTGCTCCATCCAGACTGGCTCTCATCCAAACCCCGGGGCAGGTCTGACCACTGGCATCCTCTGGGCCTCCTCACCCACCAAGTGAGCCAAAGCTCTGTGGCCTGGCATTCAGCATCCTCAGATCAGGCCTGAGCTAACTTCCCTTGTATCATAGTAACCATGATCACCCCAGGCACATCTTTGCTTCACCCACATCATTTCCCAAGCACAGCTCATACTTCTCTACCTCCAGGCCTTTGCCTACACTGTTCTCTCTGCCTGGAATGCTCTTTGGCTGCTGATTCCAGATTAGGGGGGCCAAGAATTCCAATCCTTGCTTGCTTCACCTCCTCCTGGGTCACTCTCCTGTCCATCTTCCTTGTCCCAGCTCCTTGGCCACCATGCTGGTCTGGGGTCCTTGGCACTTCTGGGTTTGCTGGTCTCCAAACCTCCCCACTGGTCCATCTCCACTCAGAGGGATCTTGATTAAGTGCCATTTTGCCTTTTCTCTTCTCTGAGTTTAGGCTCCTGCCTCCCTTAGGACGACGTCCAAGCACCTTGCTTTGACCCGTCCTGGGTGTCTCCACCTTTAGTTCCTCCACTCCCTGAAACAGCCATCGTGAAACCTGCCCCAGGCCCACAGTAATACCCCCCTGACCTCACACCTCAGAGCACCAGGGACCCTGCCCACGCCTGGCAAACCTACATGTGTCTTTCAAACTCAGCTTCCTCCGAAAGCCTTTCCAGCCCCCAGCACCCATCTTTGCACCTACCACACTGTGTCAGTAGTTGTCTGGCCGTGGGGCCAGGCTGTTTCTTGTCCATCTGTATGTCTTCGGCCCATCCTGCAGTGTTATGTTCTGTGTTGTTTGATGAAAGGATTGATGAGATAGATGGGTGGGAGTGAATGGACAGTGAACTCCTGGGGGGTTCTTGAGTGGATGACTGAGCACACAGTTCAGTGGGGTGGACAGGAGCAAATACAGAGAAGAGCAGGAGTAGAGGGAGAGGTGAGCGTGGACAGGCGGGGGTTGGACAGGAGCAGGTAGAGGGAAAATCGGGGGTGGAGGGAGAGATGAGCATGGACAGACAGGGGTTGGAAAAGTGGGTGAATGGATAGCAAGACAAGTAGATGGGAGGTGAGTGCATGGAGAGGTGTGGGCAGGTGGTGAGTAGGCAGATGGAGTAAATAATGAATAGTTCGAAGCTTCGTGGCACAGGCAGACATGGGGCTTTTTTGTATGTGGAAAAGGAAACATACTGAAAACAGAGGTCTAGTGCAGTGATTCTCAACTTTCCTAATGCCGTGATATATTTTCATTGTTACAAAGAGGTCACGACCCACAGGTTGAGAACCGCTGGTCTGGTGTGGCGTAAGTTTTGGGGGCAGCAGAGAAGTAAGACAGAGGAGCCATCTGGGTGGCTCTGGGGGCCTGAAGTCCCATCAGGCAAGTCAGCCCACCACTTGCCTCCTTCTCCCCCAGGCAGCAGGAGCTCCTGTTCCACTACCTGCAGCTGGTGGCAGCTGTGGAGAATCAGCAACAGAAATTCCGTTCCCAGGCATCTGTTGCCGATGAGATTGTTGATGCCACATTTGAGGTAGACCAAGGAGGATAGGGAGGGTGGCATGAGGGAGCCTTGGGGTCTTGTGCCCAGAAGTGGCCCCAAGTAACAGTCACATGGGTGTATTTGGGAGGGCAGAGGCCAGCGCCAGCTCATTCACCACCCCCCATTCCTCCCTCACCCCTGCAGGCTGGAGAAGAGGATTTCAAGAGATGACTCCCAAAGGACACCAGATATAGTCTTCAGTCTCTGGCAAGCTCACTTGGGTGAATTAGGACAAGTCCCCAAATCTGCTGAAATGATTGTCTATGCCCTGCAGGGCTGGAGTCTCAACAGAGTTTAAAAACCCCAAATAGTCCCCTGTCCTCACTGCCTGGGCCAAGGCACAGAGTAAGGGAACTTGTGCACATGCATCTGTGTGCATGTGAGTATCTGTGCACACACAAGTGTGTGTGTGCTAGTATTGCCTGTGCAAGGAGCTCTTCCTGGATCCCGTCCAGTGGCACCTGGGCCCAGCATCTTAGCTCTGCCCAGTAGGACATTAGCAGAAGGCAGATAGTGGGCCAGGCTCAGGTGCCAGGTGCTGGCCATGCTGTGCTAGGAGGGGAGAGAGTGGGCCATGACCCTCCTTTAGGAGGAAGGCCTATCTAGCTCAGGGCTCAGGAGAAAAAGAACAGACTGAAAGAGCCCAAGGCTCTGGACAAGGGAGACCAGTGGGCTCCAGGAATGGGGGTTCAGAGCTGAGGAACTCCAGCCTGCTGGGACCCTCAGCATCTAGTATAAGAGTGCCAAAACAATGGGGACACCATAAACCCAGAGGCCAGAGGTCATTGCAATACCCAGCCCAGCCTAGGATCAGACCCCAGAGCACCCATGAGGGGAAGTAGGGCAGAGGCTGCTCTAGTCCTTCTGGCCCCAGCGCAGGGGCTGGGCAAGGGTGTGGGATGGAGAGCCGTGCCACTAGAGAGGGAAGCAGGGGTAAGGCTTATGGCTACTCCCCTCACTGCCTGGTCAGGCGATTACGTGAGTTCCCTCCTCTATTTATAGCCTGATCAACACCTGAGGGCGGCAGGGGTGGGCACTGGCTTGTGTTGGGTGCTGCAGACACCACTGAGCAAGTTCACACCCAGCCCCGGCCCAGGGGGTTACCCAGCCAAAGGGGGGTCTTCCACTCTCTGCAACAGCCATCTAACCTCTAGAAGAGTCGAGATCAGTACAGAACAGACTGGAGGGAGTCAGTAGTGGGTGCCAAGAGTTTTGCCAACCACCTATCATCTGTGGGCTAGACCAGATGGTGGTGGAGCTTCTAGAGCCTCGGGACAAAAGCAGCACCTTCCTCCCTAGCCTGGATAAGAGGCTGTTTGGCCCAGGACCTAGGAATAGACTGTGCAAAGGAAATGCCATCTGGGATTTGGGCACAGATTCCAAGGGGAGAGGCCACCTGAGGGCCTTGCATCTCCCCACCTCACACATTCATTCAAAAAACATTTCCTGCCACTGACCCTGTGCCAACCTCATGCTGGGACCTCTTCCTTGGGATCACATGGGAGCCCTTCCAAGCATCAGCCCCCCTCACATACCCGGCTGTCTGAGCTCCACATCTGACAGACTTGAGCAGAAGCAGGGCTGGATGTTGTCCCCGCGTCCCTAAATCATGTCAAATCAACTCCTCAGCTCCTCAGACTCCTCGATGGGAGTGGGCCATTATTTCCCTCCTCCCTGTCCCCGCGCTTGGATGGCCTCTGGGGGCAGAGGGCAGGGCCTGGGAGCCAGGCTGCTTCTCATTTAGTCCCAGCATTGGGCAGAGGACAAAACAGGCACAAGTAAGGTATGAGGCCCTGTCAGATAGGAAGGGCCTCTGGCATGAGGAGGTGCCAGAGCCCTGGCCCAGCTATGGGTGTGTGCTCTAAGGAACACCTCTGGGGTGGCATGTGGGTCTCTGGCTTGTGTGTACCTCTCAGGTTATTTATCTGGGGTGTGTTGCTTCTACGTATTTTTGCTTGGGCTTCGGGGTAGCTAGGTTGTGTTTGGGTTTTTCTGGATGTGTGTGTGTTGTAGGTTTCTGTGTGTACATGTCCTATGTGTTGGGTGTATACGTGTACAGGGATATAGTGAGTATGACTTGCAGCCATAAATTCAAGTGTGTGAGAAATGTTACAACTGCTTTCTTTAAATGGCACTGAATCAAATTTATTCCTTCATCCCTCTTGTGGACAGATTTGAGTTCTGTCCCTCTGGGGCTCCCTGTCCTGCTCCCTCAAGAGGATTTTCCAGGAACAGGCATTGGAGTCCCTCTGGGGTGTGGTCCACAGTGTGGACCTGAGAGGCACTGTCCTAACCCTCTTGACCTACAGGAGCTCTGCCATCTTTGGCCCACATGCAGGGATAGGAATCTTCATAGGCTGGGAGCTCAGTGTCCTGCAGCCTGCCTGGCTGAACCTACCGTGTGCCACCCCTGAGCTCCTCCTGGGTGCTAAGAAGGTGCTGAGCACAGGTGTCTCTTCAGAGGACTCATGGACACCCAGCCCTGTTCTAGACCAGGGGCATCATCTCTCTTCTGTGACTTTGTCTGTCACCTCTTACCTCTGAGACTATTAGGGGTCTCTGGCTATTTGGGGGCTCTGAATATTTGTCCCTCTCTGCCTTCAATGCTGGGGTATTTTGGGGACTCCAGATTTGGAAGCTGAACCCTGCACCCTCAGCCCTGTCTGGGCTGGGACAGTAGAAGCTCAGCTAGGAGTGGTGTGGGTGACCTATCAGCACAAGGTGGGGTGTGGAAGCTGCCAGGAGTAGAAGTGGGGGGTTGGGGGAGGGGAAAGCATTTGGAAGAAGCCAGTGTAACAAGTATTGCTGATAATTTATTGCAACAGATGTGGTCCATGGACCTGAAGTGCCCTCCACCAAGGCTGTCCCCTTGCCCAGCTACTGTTGGCCCCTGCTCTCAGGGACTATTAAATCTGCGAACAATTAGACTTTATAAGCTCAGAAAAGTTCTTCCAGGGAACCACCAGGATCACAAAGTCACAGCGCAACTTCTGTGGAGAGAACACGGTGGAAAAGAAGGGGTGAGTCCAGCTCTAGCCCACTCATTCCCAACAGTCAGCCCTCTGCCTGCCAGTGCCACTGTCTGGAGAGAGAGGGACAGTCACTGACCCAAAGAACATTGAGACAGATAGCTGGGCCTAGATCCTAGATCACTGCCACCAACTCCCCAGGGAAGGCCAGCCTCATTCCTACACCCCACCCTGGTCTGGAGGCTGTCATCCAGAAGGCCAGACAGGTTCTACCAGATCAGTTCAGGCTGAACTGAGGTTCTGCAGAGGGCTGAGGCTAGGAATGCACAGCTCTTACCTCCTGCTGTGCATCTACAGCCAGGGGACAGGTGGCGATGTGGTCTTCAGTCACTCTGTTCTTCATGCAGGATGTGCTCCCCAACAGCACAGTCAGGAAGTACTTGACACCAGACACCAGCTGGGGACAGAGGGTGGAAGCAGATCAGGTCTGCCCACAGACAACCCATCGTCCTGCTCTCACCTCCTGACCTCCACATTGTCCCATGCCTGTGGGGCCCATTCAGCACTCTGGCCTGGGCTTCAGACCTGGGTTGGGGATTCCCAGGAGAGACTCATACTGTGCTAGAGTCTGTGACCCATCTGCACAGAGCTTCCTGAAGCGTGGACAAACGTGCCACTGGAGCTGCCCACTGTCCCTGACTGTCCCCCTTCCTCAATCCACCCCATCAGAGCAGGGACTAAGGGAGGCAACTGAGGTAGGCTGTGCAACACAGGAGTGGGTCAGGTGGCGCCTGTGGCTCAGTGGGTAGGTCACCGGCCCCACATATCAATGGTGGTGGGGTCGAACCTGGCCCCAGTCAAACTGCAACAAAAAATAGCCTGGTGTTAAAAAAAAAAAAAAAAAAATAGCCTGGTGTTGTGGCAGGTGCCTGTAGTCCCAGCTACTAGGAAGGCTGAGGGAAGAGAATTGCCTAAGCCCAGGAGTTGAAGGTTACTGTGAGCTGAGATGCCACAGCACTCTACCAAGGGCGGTAAAGTGAGACTCTGTCTCTACAAAAAAAAAACCACACAGGAGTGAGTCTTGTGTTCCTTTAAAATGTAGATTTTTTGTCCATTATGGATTATTGGCATTAATTGTTTTGTTGTTTTTAAAAGTTTTTTGTTTTTGTTTTTTGAGACAGGGTATGACTCTGTTACCAGGGCTGGAGTGCACTGGCATCATCAAGTCTCACTCCAATCTCAAAACTCCCAGGCTCAAAGTGACCCTCCTGACTCAGCTGTCCCAGTAGCTGGGATTACAAGCCCACACCAACACATGCTTGACTAATTCTATTTTTGGTACAGATGGGGCCTCACTATGTTGTCCAAGCTGGTCTCAAACTCCTGTCCTTAACAGATCCTCTCTCTTGGCTTCCTAAAGTTTTGGGATTACAGGCTTGACCCACTTCACCCGGTTGATAATTTTGAAGTTTTAACTATTGCAGGAAAATGTTACCTTGACTGCTCTTGTGGCGCCCCCTTCACCTGGAGCCCGGGAGCGCCTCTGGACTCCCTGGCCCGCCCTGGTCCGCCCTGGCCAGTCCCCCTGCGCCACTCACCTGCCTCTCCGCCTTGACGATGTCCGTGTCGCGGTAGTAGTAGGCACTGTTGCTGTCCCTGTTGTAGCTGGCCACGGCCATCTGCGTTACCTTTTGCACCTGCGGGTCGCTGGGCGACATGCCCATGCGTTCTCCGACCTGACGCTCCCCCTGAGCCAGGAAGTTGCCGGGCAACTCCAGGAGGCAGAGCGTGACCAGGGACAGGCACAGCACCAAAGAGAGCCTTGGACGCGCCATTGCCAACAATGCCCAGCCGTGGGCCTGCGCCGCTTTTACAGGCTCTCTGCAGCTCCGCCCCACCGTGGTGCGCCCCCAGGCCACAGCTGGGGCGGGGCCAGTGAGCGCTTCTCCAGCCCCGACGCCCAAGCCCTCGTTCCTCCCAACCGCCTATCTCCTGCCAGGCCACCCCACGCGAAGCTGAGGGAGCAGCACACACGCCCGAGGACCCCTGTGAGCCACGAAGCTTCCCTGCCCTCCAGGGCACGCCCAGGCCGGGTATTGCTGCCCTGCCGGGTTTATCTGCCCACTCCTAAGAGAAAGCCAATGTCCAGAGACAGCGGGCTTCACAGCAGAGTTTATTCCATATAAGCCCTTAGTGGGAGATGGGAGAATTCTCTCAAATCCACCTTCCCGAAAATTAGGGGGACAGGATTTTGAATGACACTTTGGTGGGCAGAGGATTAGGCAACCAGGGTCTGTTAATGGACTGGTTTCAGAGGGAATCAGCAGTGCTGTGGTATGGGTCCGGGGGGGCTCAGCCCATTCCTGGAATCCAGTTCCTTGAGTTGGGGGCCCAAGATCAGTTAGAGTCACTTCCTTGGCCTGAGCAGGTTACTGGAATGCAGGACCTGGAAGATATCTCAAGAATGACCCCTAGATTCCAAACAGAGATAACATTATTAAGAAAGAAAAGTTAAAATCTTTATGGCTACCACCTGTGTCCTCTAGCAATTATAGAAAAGCAAAGGAGTGACTATTATCAAACAAACAAGGGGACAGTGGCTGATTATTATTTTAGCTAAGCCTCCTCCTTCTCCTTCACAGAGTTTGATTATTATAATTTTAGCTAGACCTGCTCCTTCCCAGAGCTTTAGTGGCCCTTACCCTAATTCTTAGCTGGCACTCCTTCATCAATTTGTAAAGGTAGTTTCACAGGGCATTAGAAGTCGGCACCAGTCCCCAGCAACAAGTGCCACTACAGGAATAGTTCACAGGAGCACTGGCTAGTTTGACCAACAGCACGTATTTTCAAACACTTACTATGGCCACTATTTCCTAGCTGTGTTACCTTGGAGAAGTTGCTTAACCGCTCACTGCCTCCGTTTCTTTCATAAAAAGGGTGGTGTGAGGATTCAGTGAACTGACACAGGTGCTTAGTAGAAGCCCAGTGTTGTATAGACAATGGGTAAGTAGGAGACATTACTGCACTGAGGCAGCACAGTTCAACCCTTACAACCAGCATCAAGTGGCAATTATTAATATTTCCACTTCACAGAAAAGGAAATGACACAAAAGGGAGAGTTGATTTGCCCAGGGACACTGGCTGGTAAATAGTGAATGGTGACACTGGCTTTTGAGCCCTGACAGTCCAAGTCTGTGCTCTTAAACCAGACTGAACACAAGGGTAATTGGATGAAAGGAGGAGGTGTCACACCAGGCCTGCCATTTTACTAACTGGGTGACTTTGAACAAGCCCCTCGACCTTCCACCTTTCAGAGCCTCATCTGAAAAAAAAGATGAAAATTCTTAACTCCTAAGGTTGTTCTGACATTTGTGGCTCAAGACTGGGTCACCAGTAAGATACAGTAAGATGGGTATGTGCTGGAGGTACCAGCAAAATAGGGGTCCCATGACTTCTTAAAAATAATCCAATAATTGGGCGGCGCCTGTGGCTCCTCGAGTAGGGCACCAGCCCATATACCAAAAGTGGCGGGTTCAAACCCGACCTCGGCCAAAGCCAGGCATTGTGGCAGGCGCCTGTAGTCCCAGCTGCTTAGGAGGCTGAGGCAAGAGAATCGCCAAAGCCCAGGAGTTGGAGGTTGCTGTGAGCTGTATGATAGCCACAGCACTCTACCGAGGGCGATAAAATGAGAATCTGTGTCTACAAAAAAAATAAAATAAAAAATAATCCAATAATTAATATATAAACAACATCATTGAAGTAGTCAACATAGAAAAAGTTCGGATTTTGTTGGAATTCTTTATCATATATCAGAGTTCAGCCTAATTTATACTTTTAACTACGTGTTGCTAAGGGACAGGCACTTACTGTCTTTGGGACACTAAAACTTTGTCAGGGCTTAGCAGCAGTTCTCAACCTGTGGGTCATGACCCCTTTGGACTGTATTAAAGGGTTGTGGCATTAGGAAGGTTGAGAACCACTCACTTAGAGCTTCCAAGGGTTTTAACAGGGGTATGGAAGAGGTACTAGTTTTCAGTACTTGACAAACAGTTGGTGCTTAATAAGTGGTAGCAATAATTGTGATGAATACTATAAGTAGGCATCGAGCATATAATTAATACTCCTCCAATTCTGGGCCTCTCAGAATCCAGGACCATGGAAGGGAGTGATTTCTTGCACAGCGACCCAGACCAGAGCATGGTCACTGCCCAGTCCAACTGTCAACCCGCTACCCCATGGCCCTCAGCCCAGCTGTGAGAAACAAACCCTGCCACGTCCCTGGGATTCCAAGGAAGGAATGGTCATATACCTCTTACAGGCTCAGGTGTCTGCCTTAAAGGGACAGACTCCAGTCAGTGGAAAAGGTCCAGCAGGGGTCCTGAGCTGAGGGTGCCTGGGAGGGTTAGAATAAGAGGCCCAGGACCCAGCAATGAGGTGAGAGAGGTAACCCCAAGGGGCTCCCCCAGGTCTGCTCTCCTGTCACTTGGAGCTCAGCCATGGCCATATGTATCTTCAACAGCTCCCTAGAAAACTAGCCAAAGCCCCATCTCCAACTCACCAAGACCCAACGGTGCCCAACTCACTGGCATTCACCCTAACCTGTCATTGTTTTGTGTTTAGGCCAAAGAGTCTTTTGCACCATAACCTAACAATTTCCAAGGACATTTCACCCACTGACTAATTCCCACAAGCACCCTGGAGTACTAAGCATTATCATTTTGCAGATGTTAACCAGAAAGGTCAGAACACTTGTCTAAAGTCACACAGCCAGAAGTGGTGTAGGAGAGAAAAGAGGGAGGGGGGAAGAGAAATTAACAATTACTAGGCTCAAAAAAAAAAAAACAAAAAAAACAATTACTAGGCTCTATACCAGTCTTTGTGCCAGGGATTCAACATAAGTTCTCTGACTCCCTTAACAGCAGTGATTACTCCTTTCTGCAAAGAGGAAATGGGAGGTCAAATGAGAAGAGTCAATGATAGAGCTGGCAGTGTCATCCACATGCCAGCAACAGAGATACAAGGGCTGCTTTGGGGGTAGGATACAGGTGGGAGGGGGTTGGTCCCTGGGAGTGGGATATCCTGGGAGGATTTTCCCAGAGTCTGGACTAGACTTTGTCCTGTCTGTACCACTCTTGCTTCCAGAAGGAGGATTGGGCCAAGCCTGAATTTGAGATTAGCCAGAGTTCTGTGGCCCAGACATCCCAACCCATGTTGCCCACAGCACCCCTCTCTTGCCCCTGACCTGATGGGTCTTCACGACCAGGCTGGGCCTTTGACATCTCTGGAATCAGGTCCTCCAGGGCCTTTTTCCTTCCCCCAGAACCTTATTCTTTGAACCTTCAGCTGGAAAAAGGATATTCCCTCCTCTGGGGCTCTGCTCCCCTTTCCCTGTCACACCACATCCTAGGAAGGAGTCCTTATGGCAAGAGGGTCTGTGATCCAACAGTGACTAAAGGTCCCCTCTGTGGAGGAACTCTCTTAAGTGCCAGAGGCTTTGTGTGGATTAGCTGGTTGAAACTTCACAAACTGCACTGGCTGACAGAGGAAAAGACTGAAGCTCAGGGAGGTGAAGCAACTTACTCCAGATCACACAGGGAACAAAGGCCCGGAACCAAGCCTAGCTAGCTCCTCAAGGCTGCCATCAGTCAAGGCTGTGAGTGACAGTGGACAGCCTTGGTGGTTGAAGGGAAGAGGGCAACCCAGAAAGGGAATTACTGTCATGAGCGCTTCCTGGGAGCCTTCCATACCATCTGGGCTGCCACTGGGCTTGGTAGGGAAGGCGTCTTGAGCTTGTGTTGGTCCACGCCACCTCCCCCTACTTTCTTTCCAGGGGCAGCAAGAGCCCTTCAGGACCCCAGAATGCATGGTTGGGTCCACCCTAGGCTCTCGGCTTTCTCTGAGCACTCACGACTAGACTGGCTGAGGGGGTCAAGCTCTGGCTAGGTGTGGCAGGTGGTGGGGCTTGGGAGCACTAGGTCAATATTTGCTGACTTCCAGGCCCACCCATGCCTCAGACTAGTGGGTGACCAGGTGCATCCTGTGGGCACTGTGGGCTGACACTTAGATAACCTGATTCCTACTCTTCACTACCCAGCTCTGCTTTCTGCTCCACCATTTCAGGCCTTGGTCCTTTTGTCCTGCCAGCTGAGTCAGGGATGGATCTTGAGAGTCCACACTGTCACAAGGTACATTCTAGATGTCCTTTGTCACCTAGTGCCCCAGGACTGATCCAGGATCTCTTTGGGGGTGCCAGATGGAGCCCAGATTAGTTCCTGAACTGCCCCAAGCACTGCCTGAACCCAAGAAGAGGTAAGGAAGCAGTTTCCAGCCCCTTCAGAGACAAAGCCTGTGGTAAGCCAGGGAAAGGCAAATTATGAGGAAACAAAGACAGCATGACTTCCAGAGTTCTACCAGGATCCCAGAGCCCAGGGAGGGAAAATCAGGCAACCAGTGTGAGCAGGAGCCCCAGGCAGGGCTTCCTGGAAAAGGAGGGAGTCTCCATTACCTCACAGAGCATTAGCAACAGTGCAGCATCATCACAGCTGAGGTGTGGGGAGGAAAACATCGGAAACAGTATAGTCTGCAACTCCAGGGAGAGCCCTAGTTACCACCTCAGTTTGGATTTCAGACTCGCACCCTCCCAGAAGTGGCCTGTAGCACAAGCTGGACCCTGCTGTGGCGACCTGGTGTCCCTTCCAGGGTGGACCACTCATATTTTTCAGACTCAGCCTTGCACTGAAGCCTCATCCCCATTAATATTTAGGTTCTGAATGAACACACAGTTGTTCCATCCCCATGAAACCGCCCTTACAAATTGATGAAGGGATGCAAAGCAAGAACAAGAATAAGAGCCCCCAAAATTCTGCGAAGGAACAGGCCTATCTAAAATAATGATAATAATCAAACTCTGGGAAGGAGCAGACTTAGCTAAAATGATAAAAATCAGCTACTGTCCCCTCATTTGCTTGATAATAGTCACGTCCCCTTGTTTCCTGCTCTAGGGGGCACAGGTGGTAGCCATAAAGATTTTTAACTTTTCTCCATAAATAACATCACCTGTTCCGAACCCAGGGTTAGTTCTTGAGCTATTTTCCAAGTACTGCATTCCAGTGGACTGACTAACCCACCCAGACCAAAGAACTGACTCTAACTGGTCTCAGACCCCCAATCAAGGAAATGGATTCCAGTGGATGGGCTGAACCACCCAGACAGCTGCCCATACCACAGGACTGCTGATTCCCCCAAAAACCAGTCCATTAACAGACCCTGATTGCCTAATCCTCTGCCCACCAAAATGTCTTTCAAAACCCTGTCCCCCTAATTCTGGGGAAGGTGGATTTGAGGGAATTCTCCCATCCCCCACTTAAGACTTATATGGAATAAACTCTTTTTCTGCTGTGAACCCTGCTATCTCTGGACAAGGGCTTTCTCTTGGGCAGAGAGCAGATGAACCTGGCTGGGCAGCTACACACAGGTCTTTGGTTTTCTGTTAATCCTTCTATTCTGAGATGTACCTAATATACAGAAAAGGGCACAGCATTGTTGTTCAATTTCTCAAATAATTACAGGGTATGTATCACCAATTCACAGTTCAAACAAATGGAAACTGCCACTTCTGCCCCAACCCCTTCCACACTTCATACCCTCCTCCCTCCCCTAAAGATAATCACTGTTGACTTTTTTACTCTTTACTATTAACTTTTGCAGTAAGTTAATAACTATTAACAGATGCAATAAGCATCTCCTACCTCTTCTTTCTAGTTCTACCATCTATGTAGGGAATCCCTAAGCAAGAATTTGCATTTTTCACTACATAAATGGAATCACACTACTTGGTTTTGCTTTATCTGCTTGGTATTGAGATTATTGTTGTACATAGCTACCATTTGTTCATTTTCATGCCATGTCTCAGGCATGAATGTGTAATTATTTGCCTACTCTAGCACTGATAGCTCTTACAGCTATGACCAAACAGCTGTGAACATTCACGTAGGTCCTGGTGCAGGTGTTCAGCTTTGTCAAGACAGTCCTGAGAGTGGAACTGCTGGGTCACAGGGTGTGTCAGGTTTACTAACCAACACCCAACTGTTTTCCCAGAGCATTCATCCCAGGGTCTCCTCCCACCAGCTGGATATCAGTTCCTGTTGCTGTTTTCTCACCAACACTTGCTATTGTCTGACTTTAAAATTTTTACCGATCAGATGGTGTTAATGACATTTGCATTTCTGATTACTAACTAATTGGAACACCTTTTCACATGCTTATTTACTATTACAGTATCTTCTTTTATGTCTGCCTTTTAGATCTTTTACTCATTTTTCTATTGTCTGTTTTTCTTTTTTTTGTAATTGAGATTTTACTGTGTTAAGCATCAATAGACATTTCAATTTGTACACATTTCTTAACATACATTCCCAAAATCTAAAAAGCCATTTATTGTAAGTCTTCTTTCTTTTTTTTTTTTTTGCAGTTTTTTTGGCCGGGGCTGGGTTTGAACCCGCCATCTCCCGGCATATGGGGCCGGAGCCCTACTCCTTGGGCCACAGGCACCACCCTATTGTAATTCTTTTTTTTTTTTTGAGACAGAGCCTCAAGCTGTCGCCCTTGAGGCCCTTGATGGCATCACAGCTCACAGCAACCTCCAATTCCTGGGCTCAAGCAAGTCACTTGCCTCCGCCTCCCAAGTAGCTGGGACTACAGGCATCCACCACAACGCCTGGCCATTTTTTTGGTTGCAGCCATCATTGTTATTTGGTGGGCCTGGGCTGGATTCGAACCCACCAGCTCAGGTGTACGTGGCTGGTGCCTTAGCCCATTGAGCCACAGGCGCCAAGCCTGTAATTCTTTCTTAAAGTTATTCCGTGACTTCCCAGCTTAAAATCTGGAGGCAAATTTTCCTTCAGAAAACAGCAAGTACCAGTATCTTCAAATGTTGATTGGCTGGTACATAAATCCTAGCAATTCACAATTTATTACTATATGTACTACATACTCAAATTTTCAATATTTCACAGCACATTAACAAAGTTATTAGGAAAACAGGACTACTATAACCAAAGATGTTAGAGTGTGGGCAATTCTAATAGGGAGAGTTTTCTTGAGGAAACAATTCTACTGAAACACATGAGAATAGAAGTACTCTAAGATGTTTGCAAAGTTAAATGTAGGACTGAGACTCCATATTGCCATTTAGTATGCTTCATATTACAAGATACAAAAACTAATCCCAAACGTCAGGCGCGGTGGCTCACACCTGTAATCCTAGCACTATGGGAGGCCAAGGCAGGTAGATTGTTTGAGCTGAAAAGTTCAAAAGGGAGACCCCGTCTCTAAAACTAGCCAGGCGTTGTAGTGAGTGCCTTTAGTCCCAGCTACTCAGGAGCCTGAGGCAAGAGGATGGATTGAGCCCAAGAGTTGAGGTTGCTGTCAGCTATGACACCATGGCACTCTCTCAAGAACAACAAAGTGAGACTGTCTCAAAAAAATACAAAAAACTAATCCCCCATCTATGGAATGTTAAACTGATACCCAAACGGTCAGAGCCTCCCACATTCAATATCCCACACTATTTTTTGGTTGTACAAAAAAAAATCAACGACCAGCAAGTGATTTCACCTTTAAAAAAAAAAAAAGCATTTACACTTAAAAAATGAGATGAGGTAGGAGTCCCTCCTTAAAAACACTTCTAGAGCTACTAAAAAACTTGCTTTTAGGGGCAGTGCCTATGGTTCAGTGGGCAGAACGCTGGCCCCCTATACTGAGGGTGGCAGGTTCAAAACCGACCCTAGCCAAAACTGCAACAAAAGAATAGCCGGGCGTCGTGGTGGGCGCCTGTGGTCCCAGCTGCTTGGGAGGCTGAGGCAAGGGAATTGCCTAAGCCCAGGAGTTGTAGGTTGCTGTAAGCTGTGTGAAGCCATGGCACTCTACCGAGGGCGATAAAGTAAAATTCTGTCTCTACAAAAAAAATTAAAAAAAACAAACTTGCTTTTACAAAATAATTGATAAAAATATCCCCGATTGTACAAGAAGGGAGACAGGGACCACTGAGAGACATGGTGTGTGATATTAAGCAGACTTTTGTTTCTTTCTCTCCTGCTTCATCAGTTTTAGCTTCTCCATTTTCAGCAGGTGAATCTTTAGTTTCTTGGTTAGCCACTTCACCCTGCTTTCCCTTTGCTCCCCTTTCCCTTTGGTTGCACTTTTTGTTTGAGGATTTATCCTTTGCTGCTGCCTTTTTTGGCTCCGTTTCCACTTTTGCAGCAGATTTAGCTGACAACTGCGCCTATCTCCTCTTGGGCTCTTCCTTCCCCGCGCCTTTGGCAAAGCTGGCCACGGGTGCCTGCAAGCAGGCTTGCCAGAGCCTAACTGAAGCTGGGCTGCCTGGCCTCCGCCACTTCTCTCACCGCTGAGCTGCTGACACCTGTGGCTGAGGTGGGAGAATCGGATGGAACCAGATTGGAAGCACGCCTCCCGTCTGTCTGCCCTTTTCTTGACTGCAGTTCTGTATGTGCTCTGCATATATATAGTCCTTTTTTTATCTTGTAAATTTCCTTTCTCACTCTGAATTTTCTAAGTGATTTTTTTTTTAAAGACAGGACCTCACAATTGCCCTGGCTAGAGTGCAGTGGCATCATCATAGCTCACTGCAACTTCAGACTCTTAGGCTTAAGTAATCCTGCCTTAGCCTTCTGAGTAGCTGGAACTATAGGTGTGCACAACCATGTCTGGCTAATTTGTACAGACAGGGTCTTAGTATGTTGCTCATGTTGGAAAGTTTCTAATACTAAAGAAGTTGAGCCAGGGTCGGGGCTGGGGGGGCACCTGTGGCTCAAGGAGTAAGGTGCTGGCCCCGTATACAGAAGGTGGCAGGGTCCAAACCCAGCCCCGGCCAAAAACTGCAAAAAAAAAAAAAAAAGCTGAGCCGGGTGCAGTGGCTCATGCCTGTAATCCCAGCACTTGGCAGACTGATGCGAGTAGACTGCCTAAGCTCACAAGTTTGAGACCAGCCTGAGCCAGAACCAGACCCCATCTCTAAAAAAACAGCCAGGTGTTGTGGCAGGCACCTGTAGTCCCAGCTACTTGGGTGGCTGACACAAGAGGATCACTTTAACCCAAGAGTTTGAGGTTGCTGTGAGCTAATACACCACCGCAATCAAAGGTGATCAAGTGAAAATGTCTCAAAAAAATTATAAAGTTGAATTTATCAACTTCTTGATTTTCCTCTAACCTGCGATCATGAAAACCTATTATCCCAATTTTTGTACTTGTATTTTAATGTCTCTCTCACCTCATCAAACGGTAAACTTTATGAAGAAAATAATTTTGTTTATACTGTAAAGCACTCACTCTTCAACAATGCTCTGATGGAGAAATGCCGAGGAAGGAGGGGTGGTATAAACCTAGTGTTCCAATTGGTCTCTACAATAACCTCATTTTCCAAGCAGGGAAACTGAAGCTCAAACAGGATGGATGACATGACCAAGGAAAACAGAGCTCCCAGGTACACGGGTTTCCAAGCTACAGTTTAAGCCAGTCTGGTTACTTCCCAGAAGCATGTCCGTAGGCAAATTACTTAAGTCTCCCTGAGTACAAAATTTCCCCAAAGAGAAAATGATTACCATGGAAGAAAAAAATGTTTGCAAAGATCTCAGCTTCAAGCCTGGTTCATACCACCAGTCCGAGAGAGAAAAGGACCAAAATGAGTGGAATAAAGGGTTAACTCCCTCATACCCTCCCAGTTGTGATGCCCATGCTGTCCCTACACTCAGAGGGAAGGGTCGACAGCAAGCGCTCTGCCCACCCCTCCCAGAGGCCAAGGGAGACATGATGTGACAATTGGCAAATGAACTCTTATCCACATCCGGTCTACCCTCTTCCTGGTATCTTTGACTCCCACTGACTTTTCCACCAGGTGCTGCCTAACCCAGCTGTTGACTTGACTGACTTCTGGCACACCACTGTCCATCTGGCTCTCAGACAGAGATCAACCCACACCTTCCCGTATTACTCAGAGATTGAGACACTCCAAGGAACCTGCCTGAGGCCCACATGGCTAGGGTGGCTGCCCTCTAGGAGTGGGAAGGGAAACTGCCAGTTTCGGTCTGCACTGATAAGGGGTGAGGAAGACCTGGTCAGTCCCTGGGGTAAAGGTAACTCCAAGCACACTGGCTTTTCAATGCACAAAGCCCAGTTATGAAGGCCACTGACTTTATTGATCTAAAAACTTTACAAGGACAGTGACTGTTCTGCCCAAAATGGAGCCAAATGGCATCAAACAGACAGGAGGTTAAAGGTGGGGGTGAGGGAAGGGGCCAGGAATCCACTCAGGAA
>CAUYRH010163569.1:0-10177 GCA_963574655.1 Perodicticus potto | reverse complement strand
ACTGTGACTCCGCCTTGTAACCCGCCATGTTTTGCTTTTGTACATGCTTGCTTTGCCACATCAGCACAAAAAGGGTATAAAAGGCTGCCTGCATTTCTCTTAGGGGCCGTTTGCCTTTTGGGGGGCAACGGTCTGTCTGTGCAGATGTAACCACTTGATTTGGCCATTTGCCCTTTGGGCAGCGGTCTGTCTGTACAGATGTAATAAATGACTACCTGATTTGGACCGTCTGCCTTTTTGCAGTGGCCCCCCTGTGCAGGAGTAAATAAAATCACCTCTGATTTGTTCCCAAAGTGGGGGTCCATATTTTTATGGGTGGCCTCAGTTACAACACTGGAAGCTGTGTGCAGACACCAGAACCCTTGGACCACCTGTGTAGACAATACAGGGTAGTGCTGAGACATCAGAGCCCAGACCCTGGCTGGGAAAGAAAGAGAACCAAGGATCTACAGAGAACAGGAGAGGCTAGATGCACAGACGAGGATCACACAGTCCTGATCCCGAGTACACTCCTTTTCCTTTGACCCTTGCCTCCTGCTCACCTTCAAGGAGGCCATGGGAGCACAGATTTCACTACGCCTTTAGGCCTAATTCCACCCTTAACCCAGTTAACCCCAACACGGGGAGGCTCCAAGCCGATGCTCACCTGCTTGCCCAGGTAATGGTCCACCCGGTACATTTCCTCCTCCTCGAAAAAGCTCCTGAGCTCTGTGGCTAGCTGCTGGGCTGAGTGGTGGTCATGGCCAAAGGGTTTCTCAAGAACCACGCGCAGCCAGGCGCCCGGGCCTGGGCGGCAGCTGCTGTTGATATTACGGGCAATGTCTGCATAGGCGAATGGTGGCACAGAGAAGTAGAAAATCCTGCCAGCCTCCCGGAGGCCTTCATGCTGGATCTGTGCCTCAATGTCTTTGCTCAGAGCCCGGTAGTCCTCTGCCGTCTTTAGCTGGCGGTACTGGCTCAGCTGCCGGAACTGATCCTTGCGTTCAGCACAGTGACTGGGCGCCATGTCCTTGGGACAGGAAAGAGTTTCCAGGGCCTTGGCCATGAGCTCTTGGCCCTGCTTGGGGGCTGTCAGGGCAGCCCCATGAAAGCTAAAACGGTGGCCCTTCCCTGCCTCATCCAGGTAGAGATGGAACAGCCCCTGCCATAAGTACTTCTTGGCCAAGTCTCCAGTTGCTCCCAGCAGGATTATGGAAACATGTCCCTGGGGCTGCTGGGCCTGTAGGCAGCCCAGAAGGGCCACGCACACCGCCACTGTGAGCATCTTCCAAGTGCCTGGATGCCTGGGGTGCACAGAAAGACAGACAAGGAACGAGGAAGTATCAGACATGCTTCTGGTGGCTGTGATACCGAACAAATACATTTCTTGGGCATCATACATTTCCTGCCTGGCAAGAAACAGCCACATGTTTCTTAGGAAAATTTCACAGACCCATAGCTCCCCCATCCTGGGCAGCCATGCCAGGAAGTCAGTGAGAAAGGAGCCTGCCTCGCAAACAGGGACAGTGCCTGCGGAGGTCGTAGGCCACTTGCTAGAGACAGACCATTTGCTGCCAGGGGCACAGGAAAGTGGCACAAGCCACCCGGGAGGCCCACAAGGCTGGGAGTGGAGCTGACCATTCTATGACAAGGCCAATCTCATGCAGGGGCAGCACAGGTTGCCAGGACCAGCAGGGCAGGCCACAGATGACAGCTGGCTCTGCGAGAGGATACGATCACTTCATCTCACCTCTCGCTCTCCTTTTCCCCACATGTACTAGGCTCCAAGTACAACATCTCCAAGACTAAGACTTGCTACAGCATAGCAATTACAAACAGACTGTGCAACCACCTGCCTGGCTTTGAATCCTAGCTCAACCCCTTAGTAATGGGACAATTATTTAACCTGGCTATACCTCAGTTTTTTCATTTGAAATGGGGGTAAGAGTGGTACCTACCTAAGAGTTGTTATAAGGATAAAATGATTTAATGTTTAGAATGCACTTAGGACAGTGCCCACAACCTATTAAGCAGTATGAAGCTGTAGCTATCATCAGCTGGAAGCTACCTCAAATATATTCGTAATAGCAGCAAACACTTAATGTTAGCATGTGCCAAATACAAGTATTTATGTGCATTAGCTCTCACTGAATCCAGACCAGAATCCCAAACAGAACCACATAGGGTAGGTCCTATCACAGCCCCCTCTTTTACAAAGCTGAGGTTCAGACAGATGACAGTCCTGTCATGAGGAAGTGGGGAGCTGGGCTGACAACGGACCCCTGGCTCCTGAGCTACGCAGGCTGCAACTGCATGCTACAGCCCGCAAGGTAAGCCCACCGCCTGGCTAATTTCCAATTTGAGGCAGCTGCTGCGTGTGAATGGCAGGGGCCTCAGTCAGGTCACACACATACTGGAGAATTTGTTTTTTTCTGGCTTTCTGTTCTGATCCAGTTTGTAGGGCTCCCTGTGCTGAATTCCTTCAGTTTCCCACCAAGGCCAGGGCTGTGGGAGAAGGGCAGAAGTGAGGAGGAAGGCCATCAGATAGACAATGCAGCTCAATTTACAATCGCCAGGACATGGAAACAACCTAAATCCCTACTAACTCAGGAATAACTGTGGTGCATGCACACCATGGAAGACTATTAAGCCATAAAAAAGATGGTGATTTCACATCTTTTGTAATATCCTGGATGGAGTTGAAGCACGTTCTTCTTAGTATCACAAGAATTGAAAAGCAAATCTCCAATGTACTCAATACTAATATGAAGCCAGTAAACAATTCAATGCATGCCCAAATAGGAGAAAAACTCATTTCAATTCAAGTTGGGCTGAGGGATATCGAAGGACGGGGAAGGGTTTGGGGTGTTCTCACTGAATGGACATGTGGTAGGTGAGTTTGCACACCTTTTGGTTTTGGTTTTATTAGCAAGTTTCTTAACCTTAACAGTACCTTTGAGTACATAACCACAAGACAAATTCTACCTAACAAGATCAAGTATTTTGACCTGGTTGCTTGTACGCTCACATTAACCTGAAATAAATTTACTTAAAATTTAAAAAAAAGACGACAGTGGAAATTGGGTCCCACCCAGGGGTGGAGTAGGGAAGAAGGAACTAAGATTACTGGTTGAGCACCTATTATGTGCCAGGCATCCTAGCAGATACAGGATTAACAAAATCTTCAACAACCTTAGGAGGCTGTGATCTGGAATACAAATAGGGAAACTGAGTTTTAAAGAGATAAAAGGACTTATATTAACAAAAGATCCCACAGAATGGTTGGCTTACCTTCTCCCCACCACACGTAATACAAGGGGACTGAATCTCTGGACCTGCCATCAGACCTCCTCACCCTACCTCTTCCCTTGCCTCTTCTAATCTCTCTCCAGATCCATCCCTAAGGGGGTCCTAATGCATGGCCAAACCACAGTGTGTGCGCCAGTGCCTGCAGGATACCTGACATTTCCATCACTGGAATGCGACCTGGAGGGGCTTCCCAGACTTCCTTCCCCACTCTCTTCATCTGCACTCACACCCAAATACACGAACGGGCCACAAGACCATTCTATTTTTTTCTGCTTTCCAATCCCTGTCCTTGGTCCTTGAAGCATTTTTCTTAACAGGCAATCACCCTGTCGGGAAGGAAGAGCTGCAAGGTCAGTGCGGGAGTGAGGCAGTGAGAAACCTGAAGCCCAGAGAACAGCCTGGAGAAGAGGCAGTGGCCAGCTGGCAGCTGCATCTCAGAGCTGCTGCTGGAGCCTGGTAGCCGGGGCTCTGGATGTGCCTGGAACAAGAGAAGGAGCCTAGGCACCTTAGCATGCCAGGACAGGCAGGTAGGGCAGCCTCAAGGGCCAGGACCTCTGCCCCCCACCCCAGACCACACACAACTGTGCTACATAGCTGCCTGGCCTGAAATGACTCTAGGCCCTCTGATTACTCCTGTTCTGACTCTGGAAGTCTAGTGGCAATCCTCCCTGACCAGTCCGGCTCCAGGTCCCCAGTTCTAGGTTAGCTTCCATTACTTATCTCCCAATTTATGTTCCCAGCCCTCCTTTAAACAAATCCAGGATATCAGGTATTTCAAAATGGTTGCTTACTGTGGTTGCAAAACAACTCTTTCTTAAATGGGTGTGAGTGGTATGTTGTGCATTTGGTTTTATTAGGCAGTTTCTTAACCTTAACAGTGCTTTTCAAACTTGATCATGCATTTGAATTTCATGGGTTCTGTTTTTCAGATTCCGATGCAGAAGACCGAGGAAGGGTCTATGGTGCTGACAGCTGGTCCAAAGAGCACACTTTGAGTAACAAGACTCCAGAATACTGAGCAGAGTTCTAGAGCAACCAACAGTATTCGAATCAAGACAGGCACCCACCCTTCTCCTCCTTTCACCAGGAGAGAGAAGTTCTGATTCAGCAGGTTCAGGGTAGGTCATGACATAAGTATTTCAAAAACAGCCTCAGATGGCTTCACTGGCCCATCCCCCTGCAAAAACTGGTTACTAACTACTGATGACACCTGCTCACCAATCCTCACAGCATCCTCGTGAGAAAGGTTCTATGAAGAGTCTCATTTCACAGCTGAGAAAACTGGGAGGTGAAACAAACTGCCAAGTGGCCGGGGTGTGATGGCTCACATGGTAATCCTAGCACTCTGGGAGGTGAGGCAGGTGGATTGCCTGAGGTCAGGAGTTTGAGAACAGCCTGAGCAAGAGCGAGACTCCTTCTCTACTAAAAAATAAAAAATAAAAAAATAGTAGAGTGTTGTGGCCGGCACCTGTAGTCCCAGTTAATGGGGAGGCTGAGACAAGAGGATCGCTTGAGCCCAGGAGTTTGAGGTTGCTGTGAGCTATGATGCTACAGCATTCTACTGAGGGTGACGAAGTGAGACTGTCTCAAAATAAATAAAATACAATACAATTAAAATAAAATAAAATAAAATAAATCAATGAGGAAACCTCTAGTGAGAAGTCTGAGAAGCTGTAGGAGAGGTCAGGGTATGAGACTGGGAATGAAATATGTGGTGGTCCTTGCCCAGGGACTCCCCACAACCACATTACCTTGAACGAGTCATTTAACCTGGCTGGGCCTCTGTTTCCTCATCCAGAAAATGAAAGTCTGAGCTAAAAGATATCTGTGATATTTTCCTTCCCTCCAAAGAAAGGAGACACCCACCCTGTTACACCTTCCACCCCTGGACCAGCGAAGCAGGGCAGGGAAATAGGTAAAATAGGAATCAAAGAGCTGACAACTGTGTGTCACTCGAAGTTAAGGCAAAATTCCTTGAAGCTATGAAGTGTGCAGAGGATGCAATTTCATTTACAATTCTTATTCAAAATACGTGCCAGAAATACACTCACTACAAAATACTGTGCTCTGGGGGCTCCTGTAGGTAGGTGGAAAAGACGTTCTTGTGACAGGCTCATCTTAGAGTTAGGACTGGCCTATGGGGTACCCAGTCCTGAGCACCCTTCACTGCCCCCAATTCCATGCCTAGGAGGCTCCTGCCAGTCCTCGTAGGAGAGACTCACCTGTTAGAGAAGGTCTTCGTTAACATCCCAGAAGGTGGGAACACTGGCTTGGCCAGCCAGGAAGTCTGGAACAGAATCCAGGTTCCGATCTGTTTCTGCCCAAGCAGAAGAGGCAGATCTGCTCTCTTCCCCATGTGGCTATCCCTGCCCGGTTCCAGTGCAGACATACCCAGCTGGTGCTACAGCTCCTGCCCCAGAGAATTTCTGGTAAACCACTAGAGGAAGCAGTTCTAATCTTTCATGCCCAGGAGACAAGTGGCCAAGAGGTAGGAAAAAGGAGCCACAAGGTCAAGGTCAGTGGCAGCTGCCACCCTGTCCCCTGACCCAGCCTTTCACAATGCTACCTTCTGTGCACAAGAGAGAAAGAAAGGAAATTTTCTTCAAGTCATGACCCATGAGTTTGGAATTTTAAAAAGACCATGTGGGAGTAAAACAAGAATTCTAACTAAATACCATTTTAAATTGAGGTACAAGGTAATGCGGCCAGTCCTTTTACTAACGGCCAAGCCAAGTATTTTCCTGCACCCCTCCCTTCTTGTTCTGGCCCGTCTCTGTCACATGCATCAAGGCAAGAGCAAACCATTCCCATCTGAAGGTCCCAATCCTGCGTCGCTACAATCAGGAATGTGCTGGAGCCGCCTTGTACCTGCACACAAGATTCGAATGCTAAATTTCCAGGAATTTTTCAAGCCGGCCGTTAAACACAGTCATTATTTAAAATGGAATTATACACATTTGTAATTAAATTTATATAAAAACAGGTAATAAATCAAAACTCTTCACTTCCTAATCATCTGACTACATTTGACTCATATCTACGCTCTTGACATTGTTTCCACCTACTGTATCTATGAGGTGAAGATATTCTATAAAGGTGTGTTTGAAAATGGCCAGTGTGGGAATGCTTACACCATAGATATTGGCAAAGATTTTAAATCAGGTTTCTCACCACCAACCCCTACCCCTTGCAGAGTCAGTTGTTAAACATTCGCCAGCACACAACTGCCTACACACACATCTTCATTTCCAGCCTGGATTTTTCCCCTGAACTCCAGACACACACATTCAACTGCTGTTCCAACAGCATTTGTTGGATGTTTACCAGACTTGTAAAAGATTGAACTGATTTATTTCCCAACCTACTTCAAATGCAGCTTTCCCCATTCTCAGTGAAGGGTTACTCTATCCTTCTAAGCGTTCAGGTCATCTGATCTGTCAGCACATCCCAGTTTCTACCTATGAAATTTATCTAGAAAACAAGGCACCATCATCTATCTGGATTACTGGGGAAGCCTCCTAACTTTCCTCCTGTATCTACCTCTGGTCTCTATAGTTGAACCTCAACTCAGCAGAGTGACCCATGTATAGTGTTGGCTGGATTATGTCATCCTCTGTTTACAAGTCCACAGGGCCTCACACTCTGGCCTTCTGTAACTCTCCGTGCTCTTCTCCTCCCATTTTGCCCCTCTCCAGGCCCCACTTGCCCATCCTCCTGCTGCAGGGCCTTTGCACCAGCTGTTCTTTCTGCCTGGGCCTACTGCCCACCCACTTTGTGCAGATGTCCATATGGTTCACTTCCTCACTAACTTGAGTCCTCTGCTGAAATGTCACCTGCTCAGTAAGGCTTTCTCAAACCTCTCTGCGAAACTGTAAACCTCCCACTCCCATCCTGGTTGACTACTCTCTGGAGTCCATATCACTTTTTGCATACTGTATGATCATTACATTTATCTGGCTTATGACCGGCCACTCTTTCCCATAGGAATGTTAAGTGGCAATGAAGACAGTGGTTTTTGTGTGTTTCGCTCTCTGCCCTTGGTAGAGTGTTGTGGCATCACAGCTCAGACTCTTGGGCTTAAGCGATTCTCTTGCCTCAGTCCCCAAGTAGCTGGGACTACAGGCGCCCACCACAACACTCGGCTATTTTTTGTTGCAGTTGTCATTGTTGTTTAGCTGGCCCCAGCTGGTTTCGAACCTGCCAGCCTTGGTGTATGTGGCTTATGGGCCCCAAGCCAACACCTGGCTATTTTTAGAGATGGGAATCTCCCTCTTGCTCAGGCTGGTCTCAAACTCCTGAGCCCAAGCAATCCACCTGCCTTGGCCTTCCCAGTGGCAAAATGTAAAACATAGTCACATATTGGTTCTACTTCTCTATAAAGGACTGGAACAAGAGGAGTTTAAGCCAGACAGGCTATTTCTCTCCTCCATGAGGTCAAGTTGCTCTGAACACTAACTGTTGTAAGTGGCCTCTGCCTCCCAGGTCCACTTGGCCTAATTGTGATTCACTCTCCTCCCTTCCGAAATCAACTAAGACATCATACTTAGGCCTGAGCTGCCCTGTTAAAACCTGGAAAACCCGCAAGGGCTAGTTTCTACAGAAATGGCTAAGTGATTGAACTCTGGATTCAAAACTTTTCTGTGACCTCAAACAAGTTAGTTACACTCTCTACTTCAACCACAGAAGGGGAAAGTCAAATAACAAACACAAAATGAGATAATTGATGTACAGCATTTAGCACGAAGCTTGGCATACCATAAGCACTCAAGAAATGTTAGCTTTCATCATTAAGCCATTGGCATCATGAACCAAAGCCTTCTTGCTAGCTTCTTGGAACTGCTGTAACCATTCAAGCAGGAAAAAAAAAAATGCCAAGGAACAACTAACTCTTGGGCAGTGTATCCAATCATACTGATGAAAAATTAAAGGGATATAATGCATAATTTAAAAGATGACTATTCTACGCCAGTTCTCCCTTTTCTGCTACCCTCCATGAGCCATGGGCCTGTTAGGATTGGGAGAGGGGGTGGGGAAGAATCTTAGACTTAGGATCCTCCCAGAAGTTCTCATTTCTGGCTAAGCATTTCAGGTTGGGTGAGCGGATTTCAGAGATGCAGAGAGAGATGTTTGCTCCTGGAAAACCATTCACCGGATTGGTGTATTGGAAACGCTTTTGAAACCCAAGGGCTAAAGCGAAACACTAAGCGTATCCCAAGGGGAAGGGCATGAAGTTCCCACTATCCTTCAACTCAGTTCCAGGAAGCCTAGGAAAACGGACGCGTGGGCTCGCGGGGCTCCTGGCAGAGGCCTCGCTGCCTTCTGCTGAGCCGCCACCAAACCGCACCGTCGCCCCGGGAGTGCAGGGCAGGAAGTGGGGCTCGATGACTGTGCGCCAGGACGGCCGCCGGGGTCTGCGCGCAAATCGCCGGAGGCTCCGGCCACCACGCGCGCCCAGCTCCCGGGCACAAACGCCGCGCCGGCGGAGAGCGGCCGATGGCAAGCGGGGGTGGCAGCTTACTTTATCGCGCTCGTCAGAGCCGGCCGCTCCTCCGGGAAAGGCCGGGCGGCGGGGGCGCGGCGCTGCCGGCCGGGCTGGGCCGGGCCGAGCCCGCTCCAGAGGCTTCCCGGCGCGGGCCTGAGACCGACCCGGGCCAGCGCCTCCTCTTCCGCGGGCGGCCGACAGCAGGGCAGCCGCCCCGACAGGTGCGCGCGTCACGCGGCCTCGCGCCTCACCGCTCGGATTTCGCCCGCGGAGACGGGGACGGAGAGAGGGGAGGGCGCGAGGCCAAGGGCAAGACGGCAGCCACCCCGCGCCAGGCCTCAGGCCACCGCGGCCTAGCCCCAGGGCCAGGGCTAGCGCCAGGGCCAAGGCCCGGGCGCGCGCGCGCTGAGGCTCGGGACGCAGAGCGCGCGCGCGCGCGCGGGGTGGGGGCCGGGGCGCGCGGAGGAGGTGCAGGCGGAGCCACGCCCCCCTCGCCGGCGCCGGGGCGGGGCGGGGCGGAGCCTCGGGCTGCCCTCCTCTCCCGCCCGAGGGCCTGCTGTGCCCTGTCGGGGCTTCCCTGCTGCGTCGGGTACGCGCGAGTACCCCAGAAGCTGACGAGGAGCTCCTCTGCCCCGGGAGCTGGCATCTGCTCGTCCCCAGGCCTCGCTCTTCCCCATGTGCGGAATGAGCGGCTTGGTCGTCCCATATTCAATACCCAAAGGGTCAGAGCGCACACCTCCCCCGACAGCGTCTCGTTTCTGTTAACATTGTAAATGGAATTCTGCTTATGCCATTGTGCGGCCTTGAGACTCAGTTTCTTCCTCTGTATGATGGGGACAATGGGAGTTGTCAGGGGTAAATGCGTATTAAGCGGTAGCTTGTACCCGTGAGGCTTTAAGAAAGGCGGCAAATGGAATAAGACCGTCTCTGTAGGGCGAGAGAGGTGTGTGAGATGCGACTCAGCTGCCTCCCAGCACGGGGTGGGTGGTCACTCAGTCCTGTATCCTGCTCCCGTGGCTTTCAGGCAGTATGTTAACCTCACCTTGCCCAGCCTCGTACCTGTGCCTGCTTTTCTTGGACCCTTGATCTCTGCCAGTGCCCTGTACGGCCCTTGCTGTTGAAGAGGCTTTCTTTCTTCAGTGGCCTTTCTCAGCAGATCCCAAGTGACCCTAGGTTAATAATCCAGGCTCCTGATGTAGGTGTCCCGGGCCCTGTCCCCACTGCTGGAGTGTCCAGGCTCTGTCCCTTCTTCAGATGCACCTCCAGCCTCCTTCACAACAGAAGAATGCGTGGTCCCCTCTGCTGAGGATCACTGGACCATCCAAGAGGGGAGATTCTGACCTGAGAGAGAAAACTTGCTACAGCTTTCTATTTCACGATGGTTCTGTTAGAGGTGATAGCGTCAGA
>CAUYRH010163568.1:0-16045 GCA_963574655.1 Perodicticus potto | reverse complement strand
GATGGCTGCAACCAAAAAATGGCCGGGCGTTGTGGCGGGTGCCTGTAGTCCCAGCTACTTGGGAGGCAGAGGCAAGAGACTTGCTTGAGCCCAGGAATTGGAGGTTGCTGTGAGCTGTGATGCCACAGCACTCTATCCAGGTGACAGCTCAAGGCTCTGTCTCAAAAAAAAAAAAAAAAAAACCTTGTCTTAGTGGTAGAGCTTTTTCTCCCCTTTCTCATATTCTTTAAGAACTCCCAAACCTTCTAGTGATTTTCTCATCTTTCACAAGTCACGTTTTTATGGAGGATGGCCTATCTAGCTGAGGCAAAAAGAGCTATATGTATTAGAGGAAAGGAAAGGAGGCTATGCCCTAGAGCAGAGCCAGCCAGTGTGAGGAGCGTAGGATGAGATCACAAAGGTGAGCAGGGCCTGGTCATGCAGAGACTCAGGTGCCTCAGGAAGAGGCCATTGAGGTGTGTGAAGCAGAAGAGTGACATGGTCTGATTGGCAGTTTTAAAAGATCACTGTTACTACTGCATGGAGCCTGGGCTGGAAAGGCTCAAGAGCAGTAAAAGGAGATTAACTAGGAGGCTGTTAGACCTGTGTATATTTGGGACAAAGGTAAGAGAAGGAGCAACTAGGAGCATGAGCTCAGAGGAGCAGATTTTTAAGGGTGGCATGGAAATAAAAATCTGAAAGTGTGAATGAGGAGAGAGAATACTCTGTCACCTGACTCTGTGATCCCCTGGACTAAGAGAAATGGCCACCTTACACATGAGAGGGTTTCAGGGAATTTGCAACCTTCTGGAGATAGGCAGATTTCATCTAGGATGACGAAGCAGAGGGAGCCTTCGGAGCTTATGGAGGCCGAGGATACAGGCGAGTTTGCTCATGTCTGAATGGGAATTCCAGAGGGTACAGAGGAAGGGTGCCGGTGGCAGAGTGGTGAGGATTGAGTCTGGTCAGTTTGAGAATGAGTATGCCGTATTAACAGACGGCTGGAAAGGCTTGCTGACTGGGCTCAGCTGGATGTGAGGCGTGGCAGGATTTGTTCTCGTATGCTTTTAGAGGGTTGAGGGGGTTTATTTCTGGTACTATGGTCTGGAGTAGAAGCTTTCTTCTTTTAAGCAGCATTTCTTGGAAATATTATATTACCAAGAATGGAATCTTCCTCACATTAACTCTTCTGATTTCAAAAGCACATTCAGTGAAGCTGGAATAGCTACAACTGTGGGTGGAAAGCCTACTTTGTTTTTACTTAAATTCATTAACTTCTCACTCCCATTCTATCCCCCGTACTATATCGACAATAAGTCTGAACAGTATAGTCTGACAGCAGGTATTTCGCTCTAAATTTCATTTACATTTCAAAGTGTGCAGTCCAGAAGGAAAGGCAGGAGTCTCCCTACTGGTTTGGGCGGCAGTGCCGTGTTTTGATGCCTGCAGGGACAGGGTCTGCTGCAGCTGGAGATGGCTGAGGCCTCCCCAGCGCTCTTCTGTAATAAGTGACGCTTTGGCGAGTCCTGCATTATTGAGCTTTTAAGATCACTGTTTGTGCCTGAATGATGGATTACACACACCAGTCCTTTCTGCTTAGTTTCCTCATTTGCCTCATCAGAACCTTCCAAGCCAAATGAATGCCAAAAATCAGGAAAGAGTTTGATAAAAACCCAAGATTTGTATGTGGCAAATGAGTTTAAAACCATTTTGAACCAATAACCTCAGTGATTTCAAATCTCTGCTTTTCCAGCTAGCCTCTTACTTTAGCAGATCTTATTTCAGAAATAGCTGCTTCTGTTTTCATAATAAAAGTAAAGTATTTAGATCGATGCTCAGGATGCCGTCATTTGAAGTATGATTTGAGTCAGCAGAGTAACACTGCAAAGATGACTTTGTGAAGTTCCAGCTTTATTCTCTCTCCATAATTTCCATAATTAATATGTTGAGTTTATGTCAGGTCTTACAAATATTTTACCATTATGAACAAAAAGTTCAGCTGTGTTCTCCATCAGCACTGGAGGAAATTCAACTTTGCAGCCCAGATACAGCTGCAAGCTTAGAGGATCCATGAAGCAGTCTAGAACCCAGCTGAGTTCTTGTGGGCAAGGCAGCACCACTATTTGGGAAAATAATATGAAAAGAAATACGTTTTAAAAAGGACATTATTAGAATAGGTATAAGTTGGGTGATAGAGCAGGTCAGTAACTGTAGCACCAACCAGTGTTTAGTGTACAAATACCATCTCAGGCTGCAAAAAAGCCTTGGCTCTCTTTGCCAGGCACCTCCACCATCTGTCTGATCCTTGGACAGAAGGCTAGAGGAATCTCTGTTACTCTCTTGTAACAATCCTTTACTTGACCCTGCAGACGTGCTGGGGTTTTCTTATTGCCTTTGAAGTACAGATTGGGAATGAGTTGTCTATATCTTTAAAGTCCTCACAGCTTACCTCCGTCTTGACATACCACTGTTTAGCTCTATCCCACCACTCTGCTAAAATTCTACTGATTGTGATAGACTCAAATCAAGTACATGGGCCCCTCTCATCCTTGTAATATTAGTTACCAGGATCTTTCACTGTGCGTGAAACATGGCCTCTGTTAGATGCCTCTTCTTACTGTTCGCTTCTGAAATACTGTATTATTTGGTATTCTCATACTTTTAACATTGTTATTTCTCTGCCTCCTTTAAGGTTTTTTTCCTTTAAATTCAAACCCTTAAATATAGAGGTTCAAGATTATCTTTGATTCTGTTATATTTCTGTACATTATTTCTTAGATTATAAACTGGCAGTGTGTTGTCAATGCCATATGGGGAAGGCCCCTTTCTTTTATCATTATGTCGGTAGTGTTTTACGTTGTGTGTGCATGCGTGAGTGTTGGATGAATAAGCAAATAAATAGGATCTTGTTAGTTCTTGTGGCTTTAACCGTTCCTTCTTTGGTGGGGTGACTTCTGGATCTCCTATCTCCAGCTTTCACATTTATCTCAAGTTTCCAGTCATCACATCCTTCATGTTCATTAGACATGTAACTTCCCAACTGACATTGTAAAATCAGATTTATTATTATTCTCTCAGATAAAATCCATAGCTGCTGATAAGTCCATTTATGTTCATGATACCACCATTCTCTTGTTCAGGTTAATAACATAAGTTATTTTCAATTCTTTCTTGTTCCTTTGTTTTTCATATATCATCACTCCCAAGTCCTCTTTATTCTTTCTTTAAATATCGAAAAAGTCCATCTCTCTTACAGCAACCATCTTCATCCTAGGCTCTTTTACCACATGCCTAAAATACTAAAATGACTTTTTTCTTCCCTAATTCCCCTAATTGTACTTAATTTCAATCTTCGTTCCCTCTATTTTATCCAATACCCGGATGTCAGACATTTTCAGGAATAGTTCTTTTCTGCTTCTCTGTCTATCTTCTCTCTCCCCCCTACCCCAAATGTTAATTAAGCACCTACTTTGTATCAGGTACTATGCTTAGCTCTGGGGATATAGCAGTGAAGATGAGAAATATGGTCCCTGCCATCATGGAGGTCACAGGAGCTAGGTGATAATCAAACAGAGAAAGAGAAATAATTACAGCTTTTTGAAGCTCCGAGTTTGGATTTCATTCCAAGTATGATGGGGATAAAGGGGGCTATGACATTATCTAGTTTACATTTTAAAAAGATCACTCTGGTTGCTTGATGATCTTGGGGAGAGACAAACATAGGAGACTAAATAAAAGGTTGTCGCACTAGTCTCTGTGGGAGATGCTGTTTTGGACTAAGGTGGCAGTGGGATGAAGAGGAGTGAATGGATTTGAGGTATGTTTTTGAGGATGAGCCAGCAGAACTTGCCAATAGTATTTTAGATGTGAGAGTAATAATCAAGAATGACTCCCAAGTTTCTGACTTGACCAGTGGTGAGTAGAGGTGCTGTTTACTCAGGTGGTGGAGAAGCAAGGATTTCTGCAGGTGATTCTGTTCTTGTATAAGGAGTCCCTTCTTCTACATGCTTAGTTTGAGATGCTTGAGACTTCCAAGGTGGGCCATTGGCTACGTAAGTGTGGAGTTCAGATGACAGGCCCGGCCTAGTCATCATCTGGGAATTGTTAGAATAACAAGTGTATAGTGCTAACTCTGTGCCTGGCTCTAAGTTCTTTATATTGAATCCTCCAATAACTTTGTGAAATCAATGCTATTATTATTTGAGTAGTACAGATGAATGTGGCTGAGATACAGTGTTAAATCACCTGCCCAAGATGGCTCAGACAACTATTTGTTGAATTGAATTTAATAATTAAAACTATGAATTGTACATACTCATTTAAGGTAAAAGAATAGAGAAACAGGAGCATAAAGCAAAATTTGAGTTCACTGCTTTCATCATTTCATTTTCCACCTCAAAAATCTTAATTTGTTTCTATTGGAACAAAGGATAAAAGGGAAACTGTTTAGTCAGACGGTGAACTCTTGATGTAATCTATGCCCAACCAGCTTTGGTCTCTCTCTGCCCCCTATATGGTAACTACCTTTGTGCTGTCTTTTAGGCATGCTTTCCACTTTCTCAGTGTAAGGCCTTCTAGGGTTCAGTGGCCCCCCGTGACTGTGGAGCCTTCCCTGCTGCACCTGGTGCAGAAATTAATAACAGTCACTGTATGTCAAGTGCTTCCTGTGAGCTCTGGAGATGAGGAATAGACAGCAGGCTTCTACTTTGTTTTGTTTGTCTTTTCTGCTCATCTGCATTTTGTTTTTATTCATATCTTCTTAGGAAAAAGATGGAAGTTTTCTGTTTAGCTTATGTAAGGGATCAGAGATGACTTGGAAAACTAAATGCCTCACTATGACTTGAGCTTAGTAATTAGGAAACATATTTTGCTTTGACCTTTTCTGATCTGTGGGTAAGACTAAGCATATGATACTAGTAGCATGTTTCCTGAATTTTCTATCAGGCACTACTGTATAAAATGGCAATGGGGGATCAAAGAAGCCCAGGAGATAACAGCTGGTCATGGGAGCAAAAGAAGGCAGTCATGTCATGGGCCCATCAGCAGCATAGTTAGACAGCTCTGATGCTGAATCTGACCCTCAGACTTGTTTATGCTGCCTAGTGTTTTGTTTTGTTTTGCTTTTTGAGACTCATTCTGGGTCTTATTCTGTCATCCTGGCTAGAGTGCAGTGGTGTTATCATAGCTCAGTGCAACTTCAAACTACTGACATTAATCAATCCTCCTGCTTTGGTCTCCCAAAGTTATAGAGTTACTGCCTGGTCCCCAGTGTTTTTGAAGAAACCAAATTAATTGGCAAAATTTATAACTCAGGAGATTTCACGTGAAAAGTCCACTGATCAATTTTCCTTGGAAAATCCGGAAGATGGGACAATACTGGGGAGCAGTGAGCTGGAGTAGCTTCTCACCAGGGCAGCTGTCCACTGTATGCAGTTCCCCCGCCTCCCAATCGCCATGTTTTGCACCTCATTTATGCTACTTACTGGTGTTTGTACCCTACGGTATAGTTGGGGTGCCATATAATTAGATAAGAAATATTATAGGATTTCAGAAGGAATAGAGCTTATGATGGAGAGTACAGTATAGTGAAAAGAATAGGCTTTAGAGCCAGGCAGATCTATGTTTGTTGTTAGCCTGACTGCCAGCTAGCCTTCAGGCTTAGGCCGGTATTTTCCCTGCAACTCCTTTTTCTTGTGATAAAATAGATAATATTGCCCCTCCCTTACTGCTTTTACAGGGTGGTAGTGAGGATTAGCAATAATGTATATATAATTACCTAACATGCTTGGCATCTGAGCATATATCACAGTTGATCTGTCCAAAAAGTCCAGCAGGATACCTTGGTTTAAGTACTTGGAAGTCATAAAAATAAACGTGGAAAAACAACAATGACAAACTCTGGGGAGATAAAGGAGTTAAATCTACAAAATGCAATTTTTTTAAACTAAAAGGAAATGCAGTTGTATATGTAACTGTCTTCAGGATGAGAAAAGGCTTTCTAAGCATTAAAAACCATGAAGGAGAGCCAAAGAAAGGTCAGCAGAGTTGACTCTGAAATTTTTGTGCTATTCTACGTTAAATATAAACACAGTTAAAAGACAAATAGCAAATGAAAAAAGTATTTGCAAAAAGTATGACAGACAGAGGGTAAATATCTCACTATGTATGGTTATAAATCAATAAGAAAAAAACATTAACCTCCCTGTGGAACAATCGACAAAGGACATGAACACAGAGTTCACAATAGCAGAAACACAAACAACAGATAGATGATAACAAAAAGTTGAAGAGGGCTAATCATCCAAGAATTCTGAGTATGAATGAGTTGCCATTTCTCCCCTAATTCTTTTCATCTTTCTCAGCCAGAAGGTAAGTACTATCATTATTTCCTGATGAAATTATAAATTGCTGCAGGCTTCCTAAGAAGGCAGTTTGGCAGTGTAAATCAAGTACCTTGGAGTTTTTATCCTTGGCTCCAGTCATTTCATTTCTTAAGAATGTGTTCGAGAGGCTGGGTGCAGTGGCTCGTGTTTATCACTTTGGGAGGCTGAAGTGGGAAGATTGTTTGAGGCCTGGAGTTCAAGACCAGCCTGAGCAAGAATGAGATCCTGTCTTTACAAAAAATAGAAAAATTATCTGGGTGTGGTGTGGCACATGCCTGTAGTCCCGCAGCTGGGAAGGCAGGAGGAGGATTGCTTGAATCTAGGAGTTTGAGGTTGCAGTGAGCTATGATAAGGCCATTGCACTGTAGCCAGGGTCACAGAGTGAGACCCTGCCTAAAAAAAATAGTTATATATGCCAGCTACTCGAGAGGCTGAGGCAGGAGAATCACCTAAGCCCAGGAGTTGGAGTTTGCTATGAGCTGTGTGATGCCACAGCACTCTACCAAGGGCGAGAAAGTGAGACTCTGTCTCTACAAAAAAAAAAAAATAGTTATATATGTGTATATATACATATTATATATGCATACTTTATACATATGTGTGTATATATACATATATATCATAATATGTATATATATACACATCAGTATTTATTTTTTTAGAAATATATTTTCAGAAATGTTTTGCCCCAGAATCTACTTGCAGTAGCTTTTTCTTTATTTTCTTTTGTTTTTTTTTCTTGTTTTTTTGTTTTTGAGACAGAGCCTCAAGCTGTCACCCTGGATAGAGTGCTGTGGCATCACAGCTCACAGCAACCTCCAATTCCTGGGCTGAAGCGGGTCTCCTGCCTCTGCCTCCCAAGTAGCTAGGACTACAGGCGCCCGCCACAATGCCCGGCCATTTTTTGGTTGCAGCTGTCTTTGTTGTTTGGCGGCCCGGGCTGGATTCGAACCCGCCAGCTCAGGTGTACGTGGCTGGCGCCTTAGCCCGTTGAGCCACAGGCGCCGAGCCTTCTTTTGTTTTTTAAAAACTAATACTAGTGCCCAGACACAGTGGCTCATGCCTATAATTCTAGCACTCTCTGAGGCTGAGGAGAGTGGATTGCCCAAGCTCACAGGTTCGAGACCAGCCTGAGCAAGAGCAAGAACTGGTCTCTATAAACAAATAGCAGGGCCTTGTGGTGGGGCCTGTAATCCCAGGTACTCAAGAGGCTGAGGCAAGAGGATCTCTTGAGCCCAAGAGTTTGAGGTTGCTGTGAGCTATGACACCATGGCACTCTACCAAGAGTGACAATGTGAGACTCTGTCTCAAAAAACAAAAACAAACCCCCCCCCAATACTAGTATATTAAAATTTTAGTCTCCAACAATATATTCCTTACTGGTATATCCTTAGCACTAGCACAATGCCTGACATATAAAGGTGGTCAAAAAGTATGAGTTTAAAGAAGGAAGAATATGTTTATATGAAGGAATGTTATATAACAATATTTTTAAAAGATTATATATTTAAATATGTAGAAAATGCTCATAATATAAGGTTAACAATGAGAGTACACAATTGTACTCTACAATATAACATATGGAATATTCTATGTATGTGTCTTCTGTGAATTCTGGATTAAAAGTGATTTTTTTTTTTTTACATTTTCCTGGTAGTTTTCCTAAGTCATTCAGCACATACTGCTTGACTTGTGTGACAGGCACTGAGTAGGTTTGCTAAGCAAGGCCACATAGGCCTTCCCTTATGGAGTTTATGAGACAGTAGGATGGCAGATATTGAACAAGTAACTCCAAATGCATCATTTGCTTTAGTGAACTTTTATTACTTTTATATTCTAGAAAGAAAAACTATAGTGCCAATGAGTTTAACTTTTATATTCTAGAAAGAAAAACTATAGCGCCAATGATTTTAAAGCATCAGTGATTGTAATTTCCAAGATAACCCTTTAGGACAAGAAAGTGGTGATTATGAGAAAAATCCAAATCTCATACAATTTGCATTACTCTTCCTATGAAAAGAAAAATATTTGAGTTTCCTGTCTGTTGGATGGTTAGTAATGACATAATAATACACCCAGATTTTTTTCCTAAGTAGCATTTTTCTAAAGGAAACTGAGTACGATAATATCTTGATGAGGTGGAGGTAAGAGTTGTGAGAAGACTGAACACCAGCTGTGGCTGGAAAAGAGAAGATTGATCAACATTAATGTAAAAATATATATACCTTTTTCTTTTCCCATGTACTTGTAAGGTTTCACATTTAGAAAACCAACAACAAAACCTACCTTGTAGAATGATTGTTACCCTAAAAGCTTCTTTTAACCAGGATCAGGAATGGAAATTTTTATCCTAAACCATGGTTTTTTGAAGGTATGTTTTGTTTTGTTTTGAAGAAAGTCCTGAATAAATCAAAAGGGCCACAGAGACATGTTTTGGTAACTTAACCATGCTTAATGACTTCATGAAGGCATTCCTCTAAACAGTCTGACCAATGCTTCCACTGTTGCTTATCCATTTAGCAACTTGAGCTTTGTGCATAGCCACATGAACTCCTCTGACCTTTTATCTGCTTCCTAAGGAGAAGTCTTCTCCCTGCATCTTGGTTAAGTTAAAAGGTGACACTATGGTCTGTGGCCCCCCGGGGCTCAAGAGCACAATGCATTTGTGAGGTCTATTTTATTGGTAGAATTCCTGCCCCTCTTTCCTGTCTAACTCCTTCTACAAATTAGGAATGCACTTTCTAAGCTATGGATGTTAGAAGGAATAAACAAGCAGCAAAGTAATGACATCGCCTCTCATAGTGGGTGGACTGTGTATCACTGTCTCCTTGGTGGATTGATTCAGGTGGCTCCCTCCTAAATGAAGCCCCACTCTCTTCTACTTTTTGGTATGACTAATTCTTATGTGAGGTGTAATGCATTCAGAACCAACCTGAAGCCTTCTCTGATTTGAAAACTTCAGATCTTAGGAACATTAAGAGAAACGTGGATTCATTGAACATCACTTTCCATCAATGCTAATACTTTTCTCTTGTACTAGGAATTGTCTTTCACTTGCAAGGCACATTCCTGCTTCATGTTTTCAGGTTGAATTACATTGGTCTTAGCACCCCTCTCCTTCCCAGCCATGTTTTTAATGTTCTAAGAGATGTCATCTCAGAACTGTCCCCATGTTGTGGTTAAGTTTTTCTTCTCTGCTTCCTTTCACTCTCTTGTCTTAGTGTCTGTACTTGATTTATAGGCTGAGGCCTTATTGTACTCCCCAATTATATAGACACAGGAGTGTCCAGGATGGCAGGGGTGTTCAAGCTGTGGCCCGCAGGCACATGCTGATTTGTGAGTACTTTTTTTACTTATTTGTGGGTATTGGATATCACAAAAAGTATGTATGGACCATTCTTTTTTTTGGCTAATCAGTTTTCGTTAGTGTTGGGGAATTTAAGATGTGGCTCAAGACAACTCTTATTCTTCCAGTGTGTGGCATAAAAACAAAAAAGTTTGGGCTGGGCGCGATGGCTCATGCCTGTAATCCTAACAGTCCGGGAGGCCGAGGCAGGTAGATTGCTTGAGCTCAAGAGTTCGAGACCAGCCTGAGCAAGAGCAAGACTCTGTCTCTACTAAAAATGGAAAACGGAGGCAGGAGGATCACTTGAGCCCAAGAGTTTGAGATTACTATGAGCTATGATGCCACAGTACTCTACCAAGGGCAACAAAGTGAGATTGTGTTTTAAAAAAATAAAATAATATAGAATAAAGGTTGGACACCCCTAATTAGAGAGTAGCAGAAATTCTGCTTCTAGCTATGTGAAACCTTGATCTGGTAACTGACTTTTACATCCTTAATTAAAGAGCTTTGAACTCTAATCTCATGGACAATGCACTCCTTCCTGATATCTTTGCTCCAGCAGGACATACATCTCCTTGACTAGCATCCCCCCACCCCTGCCAGAGAGTAGCCTTTTGCTTTTCCGGGATGGAGCTGGTTCACCTTCCCAGGTTCACCTTCCCAGTGATCTCTGGTTGGCTGCGAGGGCAGGTTCACCTTCCCAGTGATCTCTGGTTGGCTGCGAGGTCATAGGTAAATGTCTTGGTGTCTACTTATTACTGGAAGAGAAAAGGTGGCAGACACAATTGAAATTAATCACTGAAACTGAATGTTAGTCCAAACATTGCTTCTGTCTTCTGCCGGTAAAAATTATGACCGTGCTTGACCAAGTCACTGCCTAGATTTGGGGCCTGGAACTTAGACTGTTTATGCAAGTTCATTATTGTTTTGATTTTGATTTTCCTGGGGGGAAATTATTATAAACAGTTAAGTTCTCAGAAACACCTCTGTAGTAATAAACATAAACATTGTATTACACCAAAAACAATCCTGCAGTAAGTAACCCAAATGTAATCCTTGCATCGGAAGTGAAGAGATGAATAGAGGGGCCCAACAGTTCCAGCCTGAATGAAGGTGAAGAAATGAGGAAGCTCGGGTCTGGCCTAGTCTCAACTGAGAAATGCTTTTTGTTGCTCTGAGTGAGGAAATTGTTTAATGCACCGCTTTGTCAGCTGTGAAAGAGGAACACTTCCTTTAGCCAGACTGCAGGAATTCATATACTTCTCAGGCTATCCTGTGAGGACTCGTGATAATATTGCACCCAAATTGATTTTGAGCTTTTGAGAAGAAAGTGGCAATGTAAATACAAGGCATTTGTTCAAGAATTGTGATGCATCTCTTAAAGGCTTAAACAGCCAGTTTCAGTTTGGTTTCAGTTCTGGTCAAGTTGGAGCTTCCTTCTTAGAGAAAAATCTTGCTGTTGCCTGTTCTAGAAAGAGCCCAGAGGACATCTCCAAAAACATCAGAGTAGCCATAGAAAGAATTGTGCCTAGTTGTAGCATGAGGACTAATTATATGTTAAATTAGCATGAAGTGGGAAAAGGAAGAGCAGAACTCGTAACATCAAGTTTTGTTTAAAAGGCCATATTTCCCGCCCTGACTATGTTGAAATGAAGAGCGCAGTGTAAGGCAGATGTAAAGAATTCTTGCATATGTGACTTTTAATTCCTTCATAGTCCAAAAGGACTTTTCTGAATTTTAGATGATGATGGTAAGAGTCTTATGATGTACGCCGAGTGATTTACACACACTATGTAGCCTATCAGTTGAGCCCCACAATAGTCCTGGGTGGCAGATACTGTCATCATCCCCATTTTACAGATAAGTAAATCAAGGTACAGAGGGGTGAGATAACTTGTCCAAGGCCAAGCAGCTGGCAAATGACAGTGCCAGTAGATGAATTCCTGCAGTCTGGCTGAGAAGTAGAGCTTTCCATTTTTTTTTTTTTGACCACTGTCAAAAGGTTTTGTTGTATCTTGATCACACAAGCCAAAAATGCAGTGCAGTGAATGCTGTTTTCCAGGAAGAGAATGGTGACTATACATATGTGGAAAGAGTGAAGATACCCTTGGATCATGGGACCTTGTTAATCATGGAAGGAGCTACACAAGCGGACTGGCAGGTGAGCATGTGCAAGTTAAGGGGATTTGCATGCGGTAGCGGTCTCCTGACTGGCTGAGGATTAGTAATTTGCAAGTAAACATCTGAAAAGTACTGTAGGGTCCTGTTATAATGAGCAAGTGGCAATAGGGTGACAGTATTTCCAAAGAATTTGGAAACTATTGACAATCAAAATGTGCCTCTGCAGTTGTGCTATCCAAGGGAGCTTTCTATGATGACGGGAGTATTGCACCTCTGTGCTGCCCTCTGTGATAGCCACTGGCCATGAGTGACTGTTGACCTCTTAAAAGGTGGCTAGTGTGCTATAAAGAACTGAATTTCTAGTTTAATTTTAACTAATTTAAATTTAAATAGCTTCAGGTAGCTAATGGCTATTTCACTGGACTGAAAGCTCCATAGCTAGGCCCAGCCATTTAGGCCAGATCACATCTGTTGTGTGCACGTTAATATAAAAACACTTAGCATGAGAGTAGAATCACATGCCTCTCTTTGGTCTCATCCATTTATAATTTTCTTAATAATATTTGGAAAAACTGGCAGGAGTGTGAGAGGAAGAGCAACAATTAGAAAAGATGAAAATATCTCACAGCAAGGATGCTGGCCTACCACAGTGGGGGTGGGGATGGGAATTTATTTCAGAGTAGACTTTTGGCCACAAGACTGTAAAGAACTTAGCACTGCTCATTTAAAGGGGAATAAAATGGAAATACTTCTGTATTCCCATAAATAAGTCTTACGTTGTTTTGAACTAAAATGTGTGTCTGTGTATTTATGTCAGAGAGTTATGTATATTTCCATTTAGCATCGAGTGCCCAAAGAATACCACTCTAGAGAACCAAGAGTAAACCTGACCTTTCGGACAGTTTATCCAGACCCTAGAGGGGCACCCTGGTGATGTGGGATCTTTGAGAGAGACTGAGACTGAGCAAACCTTCCACTGAGAAGAAACTTCAAAAGGCTGGTCCACTGATCTTGTGGTGTGACTGCTTGGATGATGGTGGGGTTTGTATCCCAGCTCCCATTAAATGAGAGAGTCCTATTAAATGAAAGCCAGCAGTTCATGGTGGTGGTATGTCTGTTGTTGGAATGCTTATCACTAATCACATCTCAAAATTGCATATTATCTTTAGGCAAATTAAAATCCATGTGGTTGTGTTCATGGATGACTTTGTCCATAAGCATATTTTCTCTTGCCCTCCCTCACTTCACTTGAAGAATATGAATGGACTTGTGTCTCTGGGGAAAATATACACGTGTTTGTTCCATGTGACTTTAGTGGAGATATAAATATGCATCAGTGACTCTGGAGCCTTCCTTAGGCAGACAGCTGCTGAAACCCAAACAAAGGTACTTTCATCCTGGCTCGTGCTATTGTGCTAGAAAGCTGCATTTTTCAGGGAACACTGTATTTTACCAAGTCTCCTGGCCTGTCAGTCCTCCTGTGACACAGGTTACAGGCCTCCGAATAAAGAGTGAAGGCAGGAACTTACAGTACAGCCCCCTGCAGGCAATCAACTGGACTACTTGTAATAAGAGTGCCAACTGTATACCCTTTGGAGGAATAAGTGGGTGATGTCATGATAAGTAGCAGGCTGAAATAAGGCAGAAGGGCAGCTCATGTCCTGCTAATGACAGCTGTTCCACATAGATTAGTTCCCCTGAGGGAATTACTTGAGTCATTCAAACCCCAGCCTCATAGAAGTGGGGGCAGTCCTGTGGGGAATGTACTCAATTGCCTAACAGTTCTCTTCACCTTCAGTCTCAGCAGCCTTATGACTAAGGCTGTCTTCTGACTCAGTGTTCTCTTGCTTACAAGTTCCTGAGGTGCAAGGGTTAGCTGTGATATCACCAAGGTTCCCAAAACAAAACAGAGTGGCTGCCCCTTATTGCATCATAAAAGCACATGTCTTCGTGACCTTTCAACTCAGAAACAGTATGCCAGATTCATTCCAAACCAAGATACAAAAAACCTGAAAGAAAATGAATATAAATGGATGAAAATAGGTCAAGAGAGCTACAGTTTCCCCATCTGCCTGTGGGGGAAATTTACAGCATCTTCTCGCTTTCCGTCCTCTTTCCATCCTGTGCTGTTCCTGAGCATCCCCATATCATAGTAAAGTGCCAAATGCCAGGCAGGCTTACTCAGCTCAGGTGTAATGCCCCTCCTGGCCACGCTTTGTTCTATGACAAGCTCTCGGGGTGGGTCCTAGCACTGTAGTCCCTATTCTTTATAAACATGCTCCTTTTTCTAAGAAATACTAAAAGCTTTATAAAATTGGGGCATCATACTAAGCTCTCTAGTGAGAGAGGTATAAATCTCTGCAAAAGGAAAATAAAGCTTCATTTAAATCCCAGCTGTTGTTCTACTAGAGGAAACAACACCTGGCCAGGTGATTTAGCCGGGCTTGGTTCTAAGTTTAATGTGTAACACTGTGAAATTTCCATTCCTTACAAATGAAAGAACTGGTGGATGGTTCCGAGTCTTCCAGCATCCCTCCCTCCTGATGTAGGGTCATGATGTCATGATCTCCCCTGTGTCAGCAGTACATTTGATCTCACTGCTCATCATAACCAGATCTGTCACGGAAACAAATTCCTACTATACAGAAGACAGGGTGGGCTACCACCTGGGTTTCCTGGTCTGAGAGCAGCAAATCTTAGGTTTTGTTTCTTGCTGTCACTGTAAATACCATATGCCAGAACTGCCATTTTTTTCCACTACTAAGATAATGTCCCTTCTAAAACATAGAGTAGGTACTTGCTGTAAAGTCAAACTACAGGGGTTAATAATCGTTGGGAATTCCAGACCATGGCAAAAGACAGCCATATTCAGTGACTACACCAACCTGTTGCTGTCTTTTACTGGTGATAGATCTGGACTAGGAAATGGGGAAAAAGTACTTTTGCTTATATTACACGTAAAGTAGAGGAAGCAAATATAACAGTAATAGCACGACGAAAAACAGGCATAGTTTTTTTTTAGCTGCCCTTGTTTTGAGTTTCAGAAGCTTGCTAGGCACTGTCCTTGGAGCTTAAATACATGATCTCTAATTCCTCTCCCCCACCTACCCCCACCAGCTCTCCATAAAAGGCATACTTTTCCCATCATAGAGACTAGGAAACTGAGTCTTCCGGGGACTAAGTAATTTAATTAGATTTACAGTAGTAAATCTAGAATTCAAACTATAGACTAATCCCTTAACCTCTGTGCTTTTTCCTCTGCCATGCTGAATTTTGGTGTAATAGTCTGCTGGTGTCCCTGGGAGCCTAAGCCTCACTCAGGGCTTGCTCCTGCAGAGCTGGTCACAGCTGACCACAGGCCACCTGTTTGTTTTCTGGCTTTCCTGTGTGTCAGGGCAGGCATCCGCATCTCATCTCCCCTTAATCAACATTAGCATCTCCTGGGCAGAAACGGCAGCCAACTGGACTGGCAATTGGCCATTTAACTGGGGAAGCTCATTTGGGGGGACAAAATCCAATTTCTGGTGAGTTAAGAGAAATTCTCAGCCAACGCTCCTGGCAAGTGACTTCCTGGCAATATCCTGACCATATCTGAGTAGATATACCTTGAAACTTTCAGAGGGAGATGAATTGTCCCCTGTGCTCTCTTCTCCCCACATCCTTACCTGTGAGTACATACTTTGATACCCAAGCTCAGTATGAGGATTCTTCACAGTATTTACCAATCCCACTACTCCAGTCAGCAGACAGGCCAAAAATCAGATCAGGTTCCACACTAAAAATGTCTTTTTTACAGCAGGCAGCTTGCCTCCAAACATGGCTTGGAACACTGTGACACTTAGCATCAAATTGTGTCTCTAGTATTAAAATTAGGATTCTTACTGGTCTATTATTAACTAAACCACCAGTTGAAGTGGCATTGATGCTTCTTAATAAGTTTGGGTCGGCTCGGCGCCTGTGGCTCAGCGGGCTAAGGCGCCAGCCACATACACCTGAGCTGGTGGGTTCGAATCCAGCCCGGGCCCGCCAAACAATAATGACGGCTGCAACCAAAAAAATGGCCGGGCGTTATGGCGGGCGCCTGTAGTCCCAGCTACTTGGGAGGCGGAGGCAGGAGACTCGCTTGAGCCCAGGAATTGGAGGTTGCTGTGAGCTGTGATGCCACGGCCCTCTATCCAGGGTGACAGCTTGAGGCTCTGCCTCAAAAAAAAAAAAA
>CAUYRH010163567.1:0-86053 GCA_963574655.1 Perodicticus potto | reverse complement strand
GCTTGAGCCCAGGAGTTGGAGGTTGCTGTGAGCTGTGATGCCACAGCACTCTATCCAGGGTGACAGCTTGAGGCTCTGTCAAAAAAAAAAAAAAAAAAAGAAGAAAGAAAATACATCCTGTATATCAGATATTTACATTATGATTGATAACAGTAGCAAAATTACATTATGAAGTAGCAATGAAAACAATTTAATAGTCGGGGGTCACCACAACATGCGGAACTGTATTAAAGGGCCGTGGCATTAGGAAGGTTGAGAACCACCGGTCTAGTCCTATATCCTACAGAAGTTTCATAGATGAAAAGAAGGAAGTCCGCGACCATGCTCGGACCTCAGGCTCCCCACAAAGAACCTTGTCGAATGCCCGTCCCGCCCCTCTCTGCGCACTTCTCATGGTCTTTGTTTTGCTCTTTTCTCTTTCGTAGTCACCCCAACTACAGCTGGGGTGGCCTCATTGGTAAATATTTAGTGACCATACACAATCAATTGTCCTTTGGCCGAAAAGAAATATGCATTCTATAATCTGGTGGATAATCTTCTATCCCTCCCCCAACAGCTTTGTTTTTCTTTTGGCTTTTTGAATCTGTTTCCCTTCCACATTTCCTAAGCAAGAGGGTAGTCAACACTTCTTTTAGCCATTCAAGAGTTAAATGTCTGGCAACAGAATAGTAGGCAGAACCATATTAGCACTCAGCACCTCTGTCTCCCAGACGGGATTTTTCTCCCTTGTATCACGCACTGTCCATCAGGCATACATGCTGAAAGTCTTTCCAATGCAGACTCCTGGGAGGGAAGCCCAGGCTGAACAAGTTGAATGCATAGGTCATAGGAAACAAAAAGGGAATGAAGATTTGCTTCTGGCAAATGCACTTGGCTAAATAAAATAATTTCTTGATGTTAAAATAAAGGCCAGATATATGTTAACATGTAAATTTACAATCCCAGATAAATGGGATTTTCCCTGGGGAGGGGCGGGCAGAATTTTGTTATACTCCACCACAGCCATTTACATGCAGGGAGCGGGGGGAGACATTGATGAAATATTTTTTTCTACATCCTTCATTTTGATATGGATGGTGACATGTTTCACAGCAGCATCTCCAAACAAAAGATGACACATTCACATTTGTTTTCCATCAGTGGCACTGTGCGAAGATGTACTAAGTATAAGCTTAGTGTTCCCGAGGCATAGAAGTTTTATTCCCACAGCAACGTGGAACTCCTATAAAAATAACCATTCCATTGCCAGTCAGAAGAAGACTGATTTCACTAAAGCTATTAGTCTGAAACACTGATCTGTGAATCCAAATGGGAATCACACAAGGAGAAAGGGTGCCTGCCAGAAGCAATGGCTTTTGTACATTGTCAAAAACAAAAGTCATGTAAAAACATTGGATTGAAAGTTGAGCCCTAGAAATGAAATAAAAGAGGAAAGAAACCTTTATTGAGCTTTTGTATGGTTCCAGGCATTCTACTAGGCTTTCCTAGTAGAATAGTCAACTGACTATTGCCCGATTAGGCTAGGCTCTTTACGTTATGTGCTGGAAACAGTAAATTTGAGTATCTTTTTTTTTTCTTCCTCTTCTTTTTCCACCATCACTGGTGTGTGTATATATGAGGAAAGCATGGAATGAGGGCTGAAATGTAAAATCTTGTTTTGTTGCTATTGTTGTTTTTCTCTTTGTAAAAGTAGAAAAATGTGACATTTGCTGTTAAAACATGTTTCTTCAAGAACTCAGTAGAATGTTTTGTGACTGGAAAGTTTCTAGGATCTTTAAGGCAAAAATAAATGTAAGAATAGAGAGGTGTAGAAAAAGTCATTTAGAAATTTCATATAGGGCGGTGCCTGTAGCTCAAAGGAATATGGGTGTCAGCCCCATATACTGGAGGTGGCAGGTTCAAACCTGGCCCTGGCCAAAAACTGCAAAAAAAAAAAAAATTAAAAAATAAAAAAAGCTTTACATAAAACGCTTTAGAAATCTCCTTTAGAATGGGGAATTAAAACTTATCAGAGACAAGTTTTATGTGAATCCTTAAAGCAGGGGGTGCGGGGGATGGGGTGGTGGTGGTGGTTGAAGAATGAGGATTGAGGAGGGATAGAAAAGTTCTATATCCTAATTGCTTTAATGGTTACATAAGTTTATGCATGTGTTAAAAATTCATAGAACTGTATCAAAAGGAAAGAAAACATTGATTTCATTGCATAATAATTTTGTTGATAAAAACAAAATTTGAAAAAATTCAATAAAGATTATTCAACTCTCGGCCAACAAATGGTATGTTGTTGACAGTGTCAAACAAGAGTGATATCATTCGAAAATGTTGCCAACTGACTATTAAAGGCTAATCAATGACAACAAAAGGAAATGTTCTCACTCCTTACATGATATAAAATTTTCACTTTTACATTTATTTCTTAAAGTTCTCCTTGCCTTGCATTTATAATAATCCATAACTATTTCATTACCTATGCCTCTATACAGATTGCAAAATAAGAAAAAAAGAGCTTTAAGGATTGAGGGTGATAGTAAAAGCCTCCGCCGTGCCTTCTAACAGGTCACATATGGTGACTCTGGTTGGTTCTTACTGTTGTGTTTCTCCAGTCATCAATTCTCCTATCGATTCTTTTTCAGAACAAAGGTCAGGCACATGCTTGTAGGTGACACCGATTGCTTCAGAGGGTTTGTCCCTTCTCCTTACTGTTCTGATTTAAACCCCTTGTGGCATTTTCTACTGCACAGATAGTGATAAATGGGGTTGAGAGTGACATAGAAATGAACTTAGAAGTAAGTTTATAGCACTGCCGGGGACCATCCGTTAATGTAAATGTTTAAGGTAAAATGCATTAAGGCTTAAGAGCTGAGGAGACATTTGATTTGCTTCCTGCAGTTGGGATAATACCTGGCACCTGCCTAACTCTAGAGGATTCCCAGTTAAAATCGGGAAATGGGTTTTCTCCCTTTCACTTGCCTCTATTCATCTTTTGGAATTGAATTCCAAGAGCTTATTTGAATTTGTATTTGTTGAAGTAACTAGTTTAAATAGTAAAAATTAGTAGTTATATTGAGTATTTTTGGACTCTTTTAAAGCATTTAAATACATGTATGAAAGAAATTAAATGTCATTTATAATTACCTGCTACTAAATAGTGTTCAATTTGTTGTCTTTGGTATTGGAAAGCTGAGCACTATTTTTTAGGGTTGTCATGATAAAAAGTAATTTATGAAATGAATGAACTGCTATTAAGTCACTTTTAAAACTCTAAATTATGTTATAGTTTTCTGGTGATCTCATAATAAAATAGAGAAGTTAAAAAGTGACCATTTTATTTTTTAACCATTAAAAGTATAGTACTGGAGAAAAAAATTAAGTAGTATCTTTACTATTCACTGGAAAATGATCTTCTTTGAAAGGGAAAAGTTAAACCTAGCTATTACAAATAAATCAATAATTTTCATTTCTAGCTTCAAACTAGTAATTTAATGACTTGGGCTTATAGAACGGGGTTTATGTACCACAGCAAACCTACCCATGAGAAAGAAAGCAAGCACAGAAAAAGAGGACACTAAAGGGAGAGTAAGGAAGAGAAGAAATTGGAGAACAGAGAAAAATAATTAGAATGAATGATTATTTAAGTAAAGGAGCAAGACACGTTTCCAAATAGAATTCATCCTGTAGCGTTCTAGAAGCCTCTGAGTATGATAAAAAAAAATGATTAAAAATTAAGTGATTTCCCTCTGGGTGGATAAAACTACCTGTTCAGCTGGAATGATTCTGATGACCTTGCCTCTGAAGCTTGTCTTCTGAGATCGGCAAAAACGTCCCATTTTCTCATCTCCCACTTGAGCTGGGGTTGACTGATGCGTAATTAAGATCACTAAGGAGCAGTGGTAAGAGTTTTGGTCTCCACGTTCTTCCAGGACATTTTTATTCTCTGCCTAGCCCGCACACTGTACCCCATGATTGCACTAATGTACACAGCTAAGATTTAATAAAAAGTAAAAATTAAAAAAATAAAAAATAAAAGGTCCTTCCTGTGATTCTTATACTATAAAACACTTGTTAGTTTGGTATGAGGGGCAAGGCGTTTGTGGTCAGGGGATAGGAGACAGGAAATGCAGAATTTTGAGCTGTAAGGAAAAGACCAAAAGAGAATCCAACTGAAATTATTCCTCTTGGGATGAAATTCTACAGGTCTCTTAGCCTGTCTCCATTATTATACATGATGGGAAGCTGAGCCACTCCTAAAACAAGGCAGTTTTCTCAAAGTTATACATCTGGTTGGGGCAGAGATAGGAGGAAGACCCAAAGTTTTCCAATTCTAGGCTATTGTCTTCTACACTAAGCCATCATTCCTTTCTTTATCTTGGAATCTTAAGCTCTCTTTTTAAATTGCTTTAGACAACCAATTATTTATTTTAGAAATTGTATGCTTGGGAAGGCTAAAAGAATAAGGTAGCATTTATTAAAGGAATAAACCAACCTTTAATCATTTCTCCCAGTTTAGATTGAAGGTGCACGTTGCAGAGTTCTAAATTAGCACAGGGAGCGTGGAGATTCCCCATCGTTCAGGTGAACACTTTGCACTTGCTCTGATGAACATTGCAGAGTCATCACACATTCTTTAGTTACGATACCAGCATTTAATGAAATGATATAAGCTGAAGACTTTTCCTCAGCTTTCAAGGACATGCAAAGGTCATTTATACTCAATACTCTTTTACATGTTTTCCTAAGAAAACTAATATTTAACTATGAAAGAAAAAATTGAAACAAATTTTTTAGCAAAAAAAATCTAATGCTTTGTCTATAACTACAAAATGTTAGATGTTCTCCATGGGAATGAATAAATATTTAATAAGCCATAGGCAAAGATCATCATTATAGTTCTATGAATGTAAAAAGCTTTCTGATAATTTGGATGGGAATTGGGAAAGGACATTAATCTTAATTATATGAGTTGGCTATAAGAGTTCATATGAGGAAGAGTTCACACACATTCCCTGAAAAATAATCTTCTGGGATTAGGGGGAATAAATGTTTATAATAATAAATTGGCAAGTCTTATGACTTTGTATGACTCTGTGGGAACACAGGCTCAACAGTGAGAGATACAGGTGGGAAAGCTTCACGGTAGTGGAGATGTTTTAGTAAAGTCTTGAAGAATTCAGATTTCCTAGTAGAGAAAAGGGAGCACATGCAGGTGGAAGAGTAAGGGGAAAATGTACCTCTGCACATTTTCATGGGAGACGTAGCCCACTTATAAACCCGGGTAACCCAGTCAAAACCCATGCTTCATTTTCCTTCACAGCGTTATCACATTCTTTTAAAGAAGCATTTGCACATCTTCCTGATGGAAGAGAACTACCAACCATTTCTGTCTTCATTTTCAGTTTTTTATTTTTGAGATCTTTCCTGGAAGATGTCTCTGGAGAAAAGTTAAGATGCTTTCATCTGCACTTAGAAAGAATGGGAGGTACTGGCTGAGCCGTGTGTTTGAGAAGTAACAACTAGCCCCTCTCTGGTTAAAGCAACGCTAGTATTCAGGTGGTTGGAGCAAGGTCAGAACACCTGGACATTGCCCCAGGCTAACTGCATTTGAAACAAGATGGTGAGTCCCCTCAGGAATAAGACAAAGTTTTCCTTTGTTATAAGGAGGACAATGATACTCAGTAGGTCATGGAAAAGAAAATTGCCCTATCCTTGCATAAGTCTGCTAAGTCTGCTGGAGTGTTTCAGGTACAGCACTGGAACCGTATGAACTTTGAAAGCACTTCAGTTTCCACTTAAAAAAAAACGTGCCCAAATCTCTCTTATTCTATCCACCTGTATCCTTGATGATAAGCATAAAGTAAACTGAGTCACAGGTGAAACAGAAGCCCTGTACTCCTTTCTGCTAAACTGGTGATGACTCTGCCCCCGTGCAGCCTCCTATAGTGAGAGGCGGCATCTCAAGTTCCACGAAGATGAAGAATGGAGAGAGCAAAGGTGTGACACTGGCAAGGGCCTTCCCCTCTTTCCAAAGTCCTACTGTATTCATAGGTATAACATATGCTGTGTATCTTATTATGTTAGAAATGATGATATTCTGTAAGGAAAAGAAATGTCTTGGGTTTTCCCCATGACTTGGGTTTAAGTCAAAAACTCTCTTAATAGTTCCTCAGATGGAATGCCTGTGGGAAAGAAGGATTAGATAAGAAAATACTCAAAGTTTATATAAGAAAGAGGGTGCTGGGCATGGTGGCTCACACCTGTAATCGCAGCACTCTGGGAGGCTGAGGCAGGTGGATCACCTGAGCTCAGAATTTTGAGGCCAGCCTTAGCAAGAGTAAGACTCCATCTCTACTAAAAATAGAAGAAACTAGCCAGACATTGTGGCAGGCACTTGTAGTCCCAGCTATTCAGAAGGCTGAGGCAGGAGGATCACTTGAGACCAAGAATTTGAGGTTGCTGTGAGCTGAGACGCCATGACACTCTACCTAAGGGGACAGAGTGAGACGATGTCTAGGAAAGAAAAAAAAAAGTAATCTGGCTGTTTAAATGCCATTTTTTTTCCTGTATTTGTTTTCATATTTCTTGCTTTCTCTTTGCCCTATCAGCCCTTTTTTGTAAGTCATGTTGAAAATCATGGTAGAAGCTAGATATTGAGAAATAAGACAGCTGGAATTGTAGTATAGCTGTTTAGTTTTAAAAGGCATTTATTTGAATCCATTAATTGTCCCAGACATGTAAGCCAGTTAACTGAAATGTAGAAAGTAAGGACTTGTTGCCCAGCTAAACATTTTTATGATGATGATAAAACAGCAACCAAAATAATAATACTAATAATATTAATAATAATAATCGTGGTCTTATGGTTCAAAGATCACAATCAGGCTTTGGGGCATACAGTGGGGACAGAAAGAGACAGAGGAATCTAGCCCATTCTTGAGCTGCTTTTGTCTGATAATCCTTATCCACATGTGTTCTGTCTCAGAGGGGGTCAGCTTATGGAAGCTTATTAAGCTACAACTATATGCAAAGCCATGTGGGGGACCCAAAGAGGTATGTACTCTTTATCTCAAAATGTTAATAAACTTACAGGGAAAATATGATTTTACCACCCAATAGTATATTTACAATTTAAATACCAAATGAGTAAAATTAAAAGGTAACTGCTTTGAATTTCCAAGAAAGTAGTACGACAGCAAAACCGGGAAGATGCCTTGCTAAGAAGATTGTTTGCTTTGGACCTCCATGGATGAGAAGAAATCAAATAGAGAGGAGGGGTGAAACTACAGCTGATGAGAGCAGCATCATAAACAAAAGCATGTGGGTATGATCTCTGCAGATAGAAATTTTATCTTTCTTCCTCATTCAATAGTTATCTCATACATGAATGAAAAAGGCCAAACTTTGTCATGCTTGCCTTTTACTTCCTGCCCCTTCAAATTTTTCAAGAAACACTAAACTCACACCTAGAAATATTTTGACAAGCTTAGAAACTTCTTCAAAAAATAACTGTCGTGCATGGCAAGATGTTATTAAAATGAGCCTTTTTTTCCCCCATGGAGATGGTGATTGCAGAGCTTCTCATTCACACCCTCCCATTCATTCAGAGAGCAGCCAAGATCTTTCCCTTTGCACATGTTTGGCACCATTCAGTGAACTCAAAAGGAAACCAGAAAATTCCTTGGGGAGATCTCTTAACCTCATCTTTCCTCTTGGCGTCTTTCAAGAATGCTTGTTTGATCTGATTAAGATAGTGACCTTTTCATTTCTCAATTGGAAGCACAAATCAAGTGAGAATTTTGCATTGTATCTGCATTTTCGCAAGAAACGTAATAATCATAGTTGCGTATTTCCTTAAGCCAAGTCTCTGAACTAGCACATTTTAGATTGCTAAAAAAAATGAACTCACCTTCCTTGTGATGTATTAAAGAAAATTTAATCCATATTAACAATTTTAGGGAGGATTGACTACACTATAACTTTAGAAACACTTTCTCTTTTAAACAACAAGAGATTTTGGCTATGGGCTTAGGTCTCTCTCGGTTCTAGATTGGATAGAGTAATAGTCATTCTCTTGTGCAGAAAAGCTGCCTTTGGGATCCTAACTAATTGCTTCTGAGTTCATATAATATGATGATTATTAAGGCCTCTGAAGATGCATTTCTAGATGTATATAGCACAGGATGAAGATTCCCAGGGATTTGGAAATTCTTGCCTTTCCTTTTAGACAAGAGGTTGTTATCTCAGGTATGGTGTGTAGCACTGTGTAAGACGTGCTTCCGTCCTCCATGAAATTAGTCTTGCAGTTACCCTTAAATTCTGAGTTTGGTATTTGTCTCTTCCCTCCTCTTGCCCTTTTGCTTTGCATTCCTCTCATTTCCACCATCAAGCTCCTTCGTGCACCTGTTCACCTCGCCCTGCCTGCCAGCCTCTTCCTGTTTCATTCTCCCTGCCAAGTCCTGCTATCGCCCTAGTTTTCCATCATCCCTTTTCTCTTCATTGCCTTTTCTTGCCCTTCTATCCACTACACAAAAGTCCCTATTACCAACCTTGTACAATTGTCCACAGACACTGGCCAGGGTCTCTCTCCTCTCTTTAGAAAGGAGGCTTTAGCTGCCACTTTGCACAGCACACAGCAGGGATTCTCCGAACGTGCAGATTCCGGGATCCAGGCTACAGCACTGCCCAGACATACACGGTGTCTGAAGGAAACGAAGCCCACTGTGGGAATTGACTAGCAATTTCCCAACACATAAAGCCTGGAATTTTTAGCAAGGCTATAAAGCCCAAGATTTAGAGCTAAAAGATCTAGAGAGAGGAAAAAAGAAAAAAAAAAGTTGATGTCCCAGGGCATGTGAGCATGTGAGCAAGAACAAGGGGCACCCAGAGTTCCCCAGAGTCTTTCTCAGTGGGAAAGTGGTCCCGTCTCATTCTCTGGTCTCAGTAAGGAAAGTGTCCAAAGGAGGCAGAAGGAAATAAGCGGTCCTCCTCCTTTACCCCCCACATTCTGTCCCGATCAGTGTCATTTTCGTGTCAAGATGCACTCCAAGTGGTAAAAGCACCTGGCTTATTGCCTTGGACGTAGTTATTTAAAACATTTTGACCATGAGAAAGGCTGAAGAAAGTGAAGGGTGTATTAAACAAGGCCTTGAGTGTCAGGATAAGAAGTTCACTTTATGGTAATAGGTAGCAAGGACTTCATGCCATATCCCTTAATGTACTCGCATGGAAAAGGTAAAAAGGGTTAATAGCAGCATTTTATTACTGAAAGGCAAGTTGCATCTGGCTTATGTTCAGCCCCCGATTCTCAGGAGGTTTTCCACGCTCTTTCCCTGTTGCTGCTTTCCAGCTGATTTGACAGAAGGACAGAAGGATTAAGAAATCAAGTAGCTTATCTGAGAGGTTCCCCACAGGGCACTCTGTTCCAGGTGTTCCTGCTTGTAGCTTATATAATCAGGAGCTTTCTGCGCTGAGGGTATGACTGTAAAGGTGATTGTTGGAGTCAGTGGGTGACTGGGTCAGGGTAATTATAGCCGGGTGATGTGTGATCTTAATGACCTAGTTAGTGCCCCAGGAGACCAGAACTTGGGTCTTCATCCCGTACCTTTGTCATGGCACATTCTGAAGTAAGGTGGCGCCACTTTACCAAATCGGAACAGAAGTGATTAAGGCCTGTGTGTACCAGGTCTTGGGGAGGGAAAACACTCCATATTAATCTTTTCTAATGTGTCCCTTTTCTTCCTGTTTAATTTTTTGCTGAGGTTCTTTATTCACCTAAAATGAAACTAAACCCAAAGTATTAGAATTGGACATGATTTCTATTGCTCTAAAAATAAAGCAATGATTAAAGTTATTTTTAAAAAGGAAATATGAAGGACAATAAATTAGCTGAATAGCTTTCTGTTTTTCTGTTTTTTTTTCTGTTTATTCTATCTTAAGGTTATTTATTATAGATAATTCTACATCATGTTTGAGGTGAAATTAAAGTTGTGAAAGATTAATGGTTTCTGTCCCAACTGTGGCCACCAGGTCTTACATGGAGAAAACACCTTTGAAATTGGATCACAGTTGAATATTAGGACACGGGATTATTACTATTATTTTGGGGGGGGCATTTTTGGCCAGGGCCAGGTTTGAACCCACTACCTCTGGTATATGGGGCTGGCACCCCACTCCTTTGAGCCACAGGTGCCCCCCCAAGGGATTATTTTTTTCTATAGGACCAAAGAGAAGTTTAGAGACCATTCTCTTCTCCCCCTCCTTTTTTTTTTTTTTTTGCAGTTCTTGGCTGGGGCTGGGCCTGAACCCACCACCTCCAGCATATGGGGCCGGCACCCTACTCCTTTAAGCCATGGGTGCCGCCCTTTTCCCCCTCCTTTTTAATCACATGATTAATGAATGCTATTGAAAACTATTTCAAAATATGATGAAGAATATCAAGAAAAAATGTAAGTTCCCTCTCTTCTCAAGCAAGAGCCACTGGGAACATTTCAGAGTGCAGATGTCCAAACCTTTTGCTGTACCTTTGCAAACAGAAACACGCAAACACACACCTCTATCTTAGAAGGATACAGGTGAAACCTACTAAATGTACAATATAAATGTCTTAACACAATAACTAGGAAAATGCCATGAAGGCTATGTTAACCAGTTTGATGAAACTATTTCAGATTTTATATGAAACCAGCACATTGTACCCCATGATTGCATTAATGTACACAGCTATGATTTAATAAAAATATAAATAATAAGAGGTTATTTTGATCTTATAAGTAGGCATACGATAATGATATGTCCTAGACATCTCTCCAGTCAGTACATACAGAACTATGTAAGTTCTATTTAAATACGAAGTAAATAAAATTTGAATTTCCTCTGGAGTTGCCACCTCAATATGTGCTTCCAGATTGGAGTGTACAGGAAGTGACAGAAATTAGCCAGCCAGGTTTGCCGTAGCATGTGCCTTGGTTCTGTAGTTAAATGAACCCCATGAAGTAGGATGGGAAACTCCCACCATTGCTCCATCGTTCTTGAAAAACTTGCACAGTGACAGACTCTGAGGGCTCCCTCCTTCCCAGTTTGAAAAGCAGACAGGTTTTCCCCAAACTCCTTGTCTAGCTGGTCTACCCCTGTTCCCTTCTGAGGAGCCCAATTCTGCTTGTTCTTAGGCTATGCAGAGCCTGGAGTGGAAGATGATGGTGTTCCCTGAGCACTGGATGCACCATCTGGAGTCACTCATTCATTCACACATTCAGTTATTCATATTCAACAAGTATTTATCATTAACCGTATGGCAGACACTGAACATAGAAATGGGAAACAAACAGACATGCATGGTCTATTTGTTGCCAGGGAACTTTACAGATCACTGAGGAATACAAACATGAGAATAGAAAATTCTAAGAGAGTGTGAGTAGAACGTTGAGCAGCCAAGTGTGGGAGCTTCTGAGGCAAACTCCAAGAGGGCAGGGAAGCTTACCGGAAGGAAGACATCTGACAGCCATACTGAGGAACTCTGAGAAATTAGCAAATGAAAAGAGGGATGGGGAAAAGGAGTGTTGGAAAATAGGAGACTGCAAGCTTATCAAAGGTTGGAGAGTATCCATCCCTGTCAGGGGCAAGCAGGGAGAAGCAAGTGAAAAGGTCAGCAGGGATCTGACCCATCGAGGAGCTTGAGCTTTATTCTGAGAATCGTGGGGGAAAAATAGGGAAATTTTAAGAAACAACAGGGCCTGATACATAAGATTTATTAGACGGAGAACATATGGAAAGGGAGAGAGACACCATTAGCCTGCTCTTGGGGATGTCGGGGTGGGCAGTGATGATGGCTTTAGCTAGCGAGCTGACCATTTTCATGAGTCATTTCTTGCCTTCTGAGAGCAAGTTTATATAATTGCTTAAGCACCAGAGTTGAATTTGGCACCTTTGAGAAACCACACACACCATGGACGACATTGCAAAGCTGAATGTGAGGGGTACGGAGGTTAGATAAATCTCTGTCTGAGGGGATACATGTATACACGTGTGCCTACTTTATTTTGTTTTATTTTCAAGAGATAATTGCACCGAGGCTAGAACTTGTTCACCCTATCTTTTGGACTCAGAGTATGGTGCCTGGTCTATTTTCTACATGACTGGCCTTTACTTCAGAACTGATGAGTCATATATCATTCTGATTGATTTTTTTTCTTCTTCTTTCTTCTTTGTTTTTTTTTTTTTCTTTCCCACCCCTCTGAAAGGAGGGGGATGAAATAGAAATTGCTATGAAACATCAGGGCAACTCAACCCAAATATGCAACTATCAGGAGCCCTGAGTTCTCCTGTCCTGTCTTGTTTTGTTTATTCAGAGCTGACATAAAGAAATACAGGATTGAATGAAGGCAGTCAGTGGCTACAAGACAGGAAAAAGAGAAAGCAGCCTTGGCTTGGAGTGTTTTGATTTCTGCCAGAGGGCAGTGGTGAGAAGGGGATGTAGCAGAGATGTGGGATGGCCAACCAGGGTCCTGAGCGGTGGGTACAACTAAACCCTAAATTGCCTGCCAAAGCTTTCGCTTCTGCCAAATTCTTAGATTTGATTTTACCCGTGTTTCTGTTATAGCTTCTCTTTTTAGTGCTACTCCAAATTTAAAGCCCCCAAAGCATAAGCAGCAATTTTTATTAAAGCAGAAAGACACAGACTGTGTATATATGTGTGTGATTATATGCATGGACATGCACGCACATTTTTAAAGCAACCCTTTATGGGGAAGAGAGGATTTAGCAAAGTAGATGGGATTATATCACAATAAATCCATGCCTCTTGTTCAGCTTTTCTAGTCCCTAGGTTCTGCAAATTTTTCCATTCTCTTCTCAAACCTTATATAGTTTGGAGTTCATTCAATTCATTGATATAGTTCCAGCGATTCAGATCTTCTGATAAAACAATCCTTGTAACATATATAGGTGTGTGTTACTCTCAAAGGAACTTGTGCCTGTTTGGCTTTGAAGAGAAGTCTGAGAATGGCTCTCACCATGAGGGTTAACGCCCATTAGTAAACTATAGCTATGCGGGCCTTACTGATGAGCTCTCCCTGGATTCCAGCAGCCCTTACCGAATTCCCTGTGGAGATCAAGTGTTGAGGGGAACAGTACTGGGCTAGCGTTCAAAGCAATAGAGAAGACTGTGGACACACACACAGAGGGTTAAAAACGAGTCTATTTTTTAAAAAAGAATTTCTTATGAAATTTATTACCTTCCAAAAATGGTGGTGGTGGGGTGTGTGTGTGTGGTGTATGTGTATGTGAGAGAGACATGGGAAGAAACACCAATGCACCAAAACAGACAGGTCATTTTGTTGAGTGTAACCAAACTCCTGAGCATTCAGAGATTAGGTGTAGTCATAATTTCTGGCTGTCGTGCTTTATGCTAATGCGGCCGTCCTCTGTTGTGTGCTTCTGCTGAGACAGCCACTTTACTCTTGCTTCATTTTCTCCCTAATGGTAGCAATAGGGGATTGGGTGTCTCCAGTCAGCTTTTACCAATTTAACTGGCTGCCACTACAGGCCGTTATAAATTATTATTCTTAGTTAGCACTTGAATCTATAATTTATTTCTTTCCTTCATGTTCTGTAAAATATAGCTATAGACTTAGGGCCAAGTTAGCTCTGTTTTTCTCTTCTTATAAATCCAAACCACTCTTTCCCAACAAGCGAGGATTTGGGATGCTAATCATTTATAACCTCCACAAGACAGATTGGGATGTCAATAAGGAGCTTCGTTCATTCATTCCCACATGCATGCCCTCGTGTATTCATGCACCATGCAGACAATATTTGCTGAGCATTTATTTTATAAAGTACTCAGTACATACTTTATACGTAGGGTGCAGTCTGTCTCAAAACTTACATAAGTCACCTAAGTTTACTGAGCAAATATTTACTTTTTATCAGATAATGTTTTAGGTGTTGAAGACAAACAAGTGAACACTATCTGTTGGGGGAAAGAAGAATTACCTAGAATGTCTAGAAATTAATAGATTTGAAGGAAAAAAGCCTTGTCCATACTGATTTTCTGAATGTAATTTTCTTCATAATTGTCTACACACCTCCTTGAGAACCCTTGCAAAGTTTCACTTTTATTATTCTTTACTCTGCTTTCTGTGTTTCAAGAAATTGTCTTTATTTTTGGTACTTTCCCCCTAATATCTGAGGAAAAATAATGTCTTTTCACTGATGATTGTTTGGAATTTGAAATAATCTACATATAAAAAGTTTTTTTGCAAAAACTTCTGTGCATCCAGACAAACAAATGATTACTTTCTGTTCTGGATGGTAGGTTCTAGAATTTTTTTTTTTTTAATTTCTTACCCCCTCTAGTTGCAATGTTCTTTGTTGTTGATTTTCTATGTCTTTTCATGTTTTTTTAGGTTTTCCCCTTCCATGAGCAAGTTAGTGTCAACTAGCCTACTGGTAGTGATTTTCTTATCCTCTAATTGGTGTTCTACACTAATAACCTTGTCACTGCAGACACTTCTTAACTTCTCTGAGCCACAGCTCCTTTCCTGTAGAATCACAGTATACTTCATATGAAGATTTTTTGATAATGTGTGAACAAAATGTTCAGCACCATATTATCCACTTTGATATATGTTTGGTTTTCAATAGCCTTCTCTGTAAGTTAATTTCCAGATCCCTGCTCCCCCTCCAGACTATCAATGACGTGTTTCCATTGCTATAGCTCATATTCTCTCCTCCAATAGAACTCAATCCTTTTCTTGCTTGAGCTAATGCTCAACTCTCATATTTGGCTTTTTGTAGGCATCATAGTTCACAGCAACCTCAAAGTCTTCTGCTCAAGTGATCCTTTTCCCTTAGCCTCCTGCGTAGCTGGCACTCCAAGCACCCACCACAAGGCCTGGCTATTTTTTTTTTTTTTTAGAGACAGGGTCTCACTTTTGCTTAGACTAGTCTTGAACTCTTGAGCTCAAGCAATCCACCCTCCTGAGCTTCCCAGAGTGCTAGGATTATAGGTGTGTTGTTTCATGTTGACCCTTGAAAAATATGGTTCTGATAGCATGGTTCTGATAAACTTAGATATTGAGATAATTTGGGTATATAGTGATGAGAATCTCAGCTTTAGGGTTTAGCCAAGGTGGTTCCCTGCCCAAAATTATCTTTTTCACATTCGCATTGGTGTTTGGAATTTCTTCAGTGTAGATGAAATTTTTGGCTCCCTAGGGGTTTCTAGTTTTCTAGACTTTCCTTCTAAACCTCACATTATCTTGGTTATTACTTTAAATCATCCTCATTTGGCACTTGAGATAGGCTACCTGGAGATTAAGGTTTTGCAGAAATGGAGCACAGCCTGAAGGTGGCGGACAGAGAAAACAGGAGAAGACACACCAGCAGTGAATTCGTTCTTGTATCCCAGTTTCGCCAAGAACCAGCCTGCTGTAGCCCTAGAAGTCAAGCTTCTGCTGATATCTAAAAAAGCCCTGGCCCTGTGTAGCTTTGTAGGAGGAATGGCGTCGTCATTTTCTGTCTGCTTTCCAAAGGTGAACCTTGAAACAGCATCAGGTGAAAATTAGAGAACAAATTTCCGTGGAACTTCAGAGAAGGATTTCTTAGTACGTGGGCTGGATTGTAAGTACAAAGTCCAGAAAGAAGAGGCCAAATAGTCACTTTCTGGGTCATTTGTACTGGAACGAGATGAACCAATGGCATCCCTTGACTAGGATTTGTTATCACTGGTACATATGTCTTTCCTTTTATTTTCTAAATTGTATTCAATGGAAATCCCAGGCATGAATAACCCCCACAGCCAATCATCTAAATATAGTCCTTGTCACTTTAGGAGGTGAAGCTTGTGAATATTTTTCATGCAAATGTAGTGTTCCTTGCTACTCAATGCAGTGAGTATCCATTGTGCTGATATAGAGAATTCTTTGCATGTGTGCGCCATGTCAGAAACACTGTACAGAATCTCAACCCTTAGCTACCAAACTTTCCCTACTACAGCTGCCTCTCAGAAAGGGATACCTCTACACGGTATTTGATCATGCCTCCGACCATTGGAGAAGTCTGCCGGATTGATATCTAAGTGTCCAGGGAATAATGAGCCTGTAGTCCATAATGTTAACTTTAGTGAGGATTTTAAAATGCTTTATTATTGCTGAGTTTAAGCCCCTCTAGCCATCCTGCGCTGGGTGCATCCTGTCTTAGCTGCTCTCAGGTTTATAAGATAAGAGTGGTCTCAATGAATCTGATCTGGTTCATGAAATCATATCCTCCTATTTTAAACTTACACTCCAGTTCCTTAAAAGGTAATGTTTTATTGCATATGCTTTTGAAAACTATTTACTTAGCAGTTTCATTTTGTTTGCAGCCTCCCTGTCCTTTTTTCTCTACTTAGCAGACATATGCATCATTTCTTAGATAAAGAAAGTATTATTTTTTTCTCCATTGGGTGGTTTCCTAAGGAAGAAGCTCATGGCGTCACTGAATGTGCTGTATGCCTTCCCACACATTCTCACCCCACCACACTTTTCCTGTATTGTTGCTGAGTCTGGATAATTTAAGTCCTTTCTCTAATTTAAGTTGCTTTCATTTAACTCAGGTTGAGAGTGTCTGATGCTTATGCTCACAGAGCTATAGACTTTTAAAGCTAAGACCGATGCTTCCCATTGAGATTTCTGGATGCCCCAATGGTGTCTGCAAGAGGAAGCATGTAACAGTGCTTTCGTTAGCAATTAACTAGGATTCTTGGCCACTTATAAGGCAAGGTGACTGTTACAGCTCCAGATATCTTTATAATTTGATAGTCAAAGATCAGAGGGAAAAATAGATTTTTTTTTCATTTTTTTCTTTTTATCAGGAAGTAAAACTTTTTCCAAACCTGCAGTTGAATTCCCCTGGTGTTTAATTTGTCAAAACTGGGCACACCCCAGTTACCCCTAAATTAATCAACACTAAAGGAAAATGGGATTTCCCTGATGGATAGAGCCCAACCACAATGTATCTTTTGGGACACCTTTTGGGACCATCTTCTTGAGCATAGACTTGATCCAGTATCCCAAATTCCTGAGCAAAATTAAAATTCTGTTAGTTAACAGGCAGAGAATAGGCATGAGGTGGGTAACCACACAATAGTGTTTTCCCTGGGAAGAATCATGAGTGAGTTCTGGGTATGTTACACGTCCTTCCCGTCTATAAGTGTCTAAGCAGAGTTTACTACTTTGCCTGAGATATTTTTCTAGTAACTGTGTCATTTATTTGTTAGATTCTATCCCAGACCCTGATTCTCTTACTAGAAGGAGGGGAAGAGGCATGAGGCAGTGTAAGGGAGTCCTGGGGGAAAATGTAAGGAGAGTGGTATAGAGTGACTGTATAGTACATAATTTATGAGTTTTTCTCTTGTTAATCTCAGATTAATGTGAAGCTCTATTGTAGTTGCATCCAGCACCAAGGAGCTGTGCCCTGTACCCTTATATTGTACCCATTAAGTGGGGTCATAATTTAAGTCAGCACACTTTTGAGAGTCATAAAGGGAGCTGTGACTAATTCTTCCAAGTCAACAAGGACACGTATAAATTGTCCTAGATCAGCGGTTCTCAACCTGTGGGTTGCGACCCCTTTGGAGGTCGAATAACTCTTCCACAGGGGTCACCTAAGACCATCCTGCATATCAGATATTTACATTATGATTCATAACAGTAGCAAAATTGCAATTATGAAGTAGCAACAAAAATAATTTTATGGTTGGGGGTCACCACAACATGAGGAACTATATTAAAGGGTCATGGCATTAGGAAAATTGAGAACCACTGTCTTAGATGAACTAAAATGTATGAGAAACTCAGGTTGATATAAGGAGTCTACTTCTTAAATGTTATAGAGAACCTAAAGTTAAAATGTTACATTCATTTAGGCTCATAGAACATTTCAAATTTATATGAAAACTTTTTTATGTTTCATTTTATTTAAACCCTAAGGCTTATGAGAAGCAAGAAAAAGTGCAATGATTATTTAACCCTCCTCCCCTTAGACCAGAGGTTCTCAACCTTCCTAATGCCACGGCTCTTTAATACAGTTCCTATGGGTCATGAACCACAGGTTAAGAACCGCTGCCCTAGACCATGTAGATTTTCTAGGATGAATTTAGGAAAAAAAAAATGTTAACACATATAGAATCAAAATATTGCCTATTGTCCTATGTTCACTGGAAAACTGTAAATGCTTATCTTTTTGTGCCGAGTCTGCCTCTGGTCTGTGTCAAGTCCTCTAACTTGCCAAGGCTCAGCTATCAGTATGTTTTTTGTAGTAAGGATTTTTTTGGTCTTGGCTATGACAAAAGTCTGAAAAACAGCAGTTTGCAAGGGAATAACCAAAACAGAAGAATAATCTTTCATGCACAAGATGTGTTCAAATTCGTGAATTAAACATGTGAATGGTCATGTTAGGGGAAGGGGAAAACCATTGATTTTTTTCCCTCAAAGAAAACATTCTAGGGGACTTTCTTTCCAGTGTGTAGTTTAGTTTTTGTGTTTTGCTCCTGGGCTGACAGAATGTTCTCTCTCTGTCAATCATAATAAAGGAGAACTGTTCCATGGAAACAGACCACTGAACCCGTTTCTGTGACTGCAGCCGACAGTCTGTGCACGTCTGAAGGAATAAGGGGCATAAGAAACCCAAGCACATTCACATCTAAGATAGTATTTTCAAAACTGGATGTTGATTTTTGAGACAGTCAGAGGAGTTACTCTGAAATCCCCAAATCATCTCGGTTTCAAGTTAATACTAATGTAAAATTTTTATGAATAACAAAAGGACTGCTTCCCTGGCTTCTGAATCTTCAATCCCTAGTTCAGTCTACTTAGAAGACCTGTTTCAGTTTCTTGCTGCTTCTTATTGGTCCTATCAAAGTGAGTGATACTAACATGTTGCTTTGAATGCTATGTGTTTATGTGTCTAGATCTTGGATCTTAGAAATGAGTTGTTACTAAAGACTAGCTTTGTATCAAAAGTGTAACAGAAACTCCTTGCAGGGTGTCCAGACGTTTTTCTTTTCTGCTGCCCAGTGGGAGAATGTGAGTTGTCTTGGGCAGTAAATACACGAACACTAGTGTCTTATAAAAGGCTTATTTCTTGGTTTGCAGAGATGCTAATCTGTGGGGTACATTCAGGCCAGGCTATCAGAAAAATAGGTCACCCCCTGAGCCTTGATAGTATTGTCACTTAGGTGGCAAACAAAGCGTGAAATACCTTGTCACATGGCCAGACGCCCCCAAATGAGGATGTGAAGCCCCTCACCTTTGGGCACCGTCCAGGCTTGCCGTGCTAAATCATGTCATGTTTCTGGCATTTCTGGGCCCATTACCTACAAGGTGTTTGCTGCTCCTAGGGAGCAGTCATCTTGTTTGGTCCTAAAACTGCAGAAAAATAGATGGATCCTTGTGGATTTATGTGGATGTCAAAAACAGAAGCTTTACTCCTAAAACATCTCCAGCGGTCCACAGTTAATGATGCCCTGATCTTTGCATTTGTCTCCTGGGAAGCTGATCAGAAAGTAGGTAACACCCAGTTTCACTTGAGGTCGGAGCAGACTTAGTACTCCGGTGAGACATACCAAAGGAACCTCTCTAAATTCTGTATACTAGAAGACCTGGCTATTCCTTACCCTTGCATGCAGCTGATGGATTACCCAGGAGTCACGTAACCCAGATGGGAAGAGCTTCAAGGGTACGGGTTACTAGTGGCCTCATTCCTTCTAGTCAGTGTGCTGTTTTTGTACTGGTAGGATGAGTCTGAAGTTGTTACAGCAGTCACAGGTAAGAATTGCTACTTCTCTACATTTTTCCAGTTCAAGTGTAAATTATCCTGGAGTTTTCCACCTTCCAGAATGGCAGGAAATTCAAAGATTTGGTTCTCTTATCATGGGATCATGTGCGATTCTGCAACTAGTCATGATGGAACGGTGTAGGGAAGAGGAAGGTTCTTTGTGCCTTGTGGAATCATGATTACGGGGCTCTTTTGGCTCTGGATGCTTTGACCCACCCCTGCCCTCTGCTTCAGGCACTGCCACTGCGGGTGTGTCCAGTGACCTCTAGTCCATGACACGCTCTCTGACCTACTAACAACTTTTGGAAACATCTCTATTCTAAGTGCTGCATGCAAGTTGTATGCTCTCTTCCCATTTGATCCCTCCTTGGGGACTGAAATGAGTCCCTCTCTCCCTAGAAAGGACATGTTGAAGTCTTCATTCCTTATACCGTGAATATAACCTTGCTTGGCAATAGGGTCTTTGCTGATGTGGTTAAAATATAAGTTAAGACATGATCATACATAAAAGGGGGATGTCGTGGGCCCTTAGTTAAATATAACTGGTGTCCTCCAAAGAGTAGAACAGGAGGCCCAGAAACGTGTGCTCAGAGAATAGAGTGCCATGAGAGACAGACACATGCAAGGGGAGAACACCAGGCGACCGCACAGGCAGAATCGGAGCTAGGCTTCTGTAAACCAAGACGCTCCAAGGATCGTTGGCAAGGCTGGCAGCTGAGAGAAAGGCGCGGCACAGCCCCTTCCTCGGAGCCTTCAGAGACAGCGTGTCTTTGCCAATGTCTTCACTTTAGACTTCTGGTCTCTAGAACTATAAAAAAAAAAAAATTCTGTTTTTTCAAACTACCTAGTTGGTTATGTCAAGCCTAGGGAAAGAACAGAATTCCCTTTTTTCTCCTTTCTGGTGTGAATCCTTCTGTCTGTCTCCCCAAAGCCCTTTCCTCTCTATCTCCTCCTGTGTGGGACCACTTAGTCCAATCCCTCTGTGGAGGATTTGGGAACCCAGCGCTGACCATTCTTCCTGAGATTAGAAAGGAGAAAGACAGTGCTAATACACTGTCGTCTTATTCTTGTTTTCTCACCCTGTTACTTAACATTCTCAGGAGGCAGGGCGTTGGCAGCTTCCCAGGTCGAACGTACTGGCCTCTTGACTTGGTCACCCTGGTATGTTCTTCACCTGTCAATTATTTCCAACAAACTTTCACCGAGTCCCTCTAACATGCAAGGCAATAGGGAAACATTGTCTTAGTCTTCAGTGAGCCCACAATTCAGAGAGACACAGAGTTAGAGAGACATAAAGTGTTACAGACGCTTTCAGGAGGTGTCAGTAATTTCATAAGGGAAATGTAGTGGGGATGGTCATAAAAATCTTTATTTAAAGGTTATATTAAGCTTCGTCTTTAAGAATGAGCAGGATTTTATCAGGCTGATCAGGAAATCACACACTAGGACATGGCAATAGGATGGCAAATTACATGGCAAGTTTGAAACAGATGGAATTAGCATGCAGGAATAAATTATAGGGTGGGTAAAAAAAATGGTAGTAGGTGGGAAAAAGAATAAATATCAGAATGTAAAACAATTGGGACTGCCAGCTGTGGACCAGGTCCTGGGTTAGTTGTGTTCATTACATTGTAGTATCAGATCTGAAAGGCAGTGACCTGTATTACATAGTGGACCAACCTGAAAATAAAAGATATAGGGAAGTCGTTCAAGAGACTATTGTGAAGACAGGAAGTGTGCTGGACTCTGCTGTGGTTGCACTGGAGTCCACTTCTATTTTAATAGGGGGGAAACTAATTAAAACACAAAACCTTCAACACATTCAGTAAGTGTTACAGTATAAAAGGGATATGAGAATTTGTTCTGCTGTGAGGTCATGGGAGACTTCTCTGCCAAAAGAAAAAAAAATTGTTTCAGGTGAGTGTGTGTGAAATGAGTTGGAACTGACTAGGTGAGAGGCGAGAGAGATGCCGTGTGCATGACTGTGCACATGTGTGTGTGTGGGTGCAAGGGCCTGTATGTGTGAGCATAATGTTTACACGTGAATGCGGCTTCTGTGTGCATATATACATGTGTGTGTACTGCCTGTGCAAGGGTGCAGATTTGCATGTGTGCTGATGTGCTTGCATGCAGGTGTATATGTGTGTTGGAGGTGCATTCTGAGCTGAGTTAATTGAGCCACAAAGGAGACTCACATGTATGTTGTGAATAAAAACCCAAAGCATAAGCCTGAGAAAGAATATCCCTCAGGTTGAGGCTAGAGACACAGGCAGGGCCAGAGCAAAAAATACCTTGAAAGTCATGTTAAGAATGTAGGTCTTTTTTCCCTAATAGCTCCATGTAATGGTTGCAGAGAATTAGGCAATGGAATGACAGAAATGAGATTTGTGTTTGAAGAAAGGTCACTGGCATGTTGATGAAGCAAGCACAAGTGGATCTCTTACCCTGACTTCCCTCCTAAACTCCAGACCAAAATTTACAATTGTCTGCTGAACATCTTCCACCAGGCACTTAAAACTCAAAGCCGCTAAAAACAAACTCATTATCTTCTCTCCAGAATAGGTTGTTCTTGTCCCTAATTCATCTTGGGGAACGGCAGCATTCTCAAACCATTACTCAGACCAGAAACCTTACAATCAATACGCTTTTTTCTCATTCCCTTCAGCCCTCAATCAATCAACTGATGATCATAAAATCTGAGCAATCGCATCCCCTCCATTCCTCCAACATCCCTCTTCTGAAGCCCCTCACATCAACTTCCTGCATTGTTGTAGCCACTCTGTATCTAGGCTCAGAAGTCTAGGAAGTCCTCCCCATGGGCCACACCATCACCACTCTGTCTCAAGAATCCTCAAACTGCCCCCCACCATTTCTCTCCATAGCACAGTGTGGTGGGAAGAACGGAAGCTTGGATTTTAGTCTCAGCCTCACCTCAACCACCTACGACCTCACAGCAGAACAAATTCTCATATTCCTTTTATACTGTAACACTGAATGTGTTGAAAAGTTTGTGTTTTAATTAGTTTCCTCCCCTATTAAAATAGAAGCTCCGCATCAGCAGGAGCAATCCCCCCTATTTCCCTATCCTCTAGCATAATGGACAGACCTGAAAATGAAAGATACAATCTTTTATTGAGTGAGCCTGGCATGAGTGAGCAATATAATTTGTAGACTGTAGGCATACACGGATGGGTGAACGAGTGGGTGAGTGAATGCAGTTACGAGCGTGGATGTGAGATATAGTGAAATGTAGGAAAATAGGCAGGTCACAGGAGGATCTCCCCAGACCACGGTGGACTCCACTGTCTTTAATCAAGGTTCAAATTTGGTAAATTTTGAAGTCTTTTCTTCAAACTTTTGGAACTCTAAAAGGAAGATGGAATTTTTCATTTATTCTCTGGGTCAGACTGTACAGAAAATACAAGAAGAAAACTAGGCAGCCCTCTCTATTAGTGTCTGAACTATCTCATTAATTGATACCAATGCTGAAGCAATGAACTTCACATTAAGACTTCTCATTAGATGGCCATTTCTCTCTTTTACCTGCTAGTGTAGAGTTTAGAATATTTATGCATCACCTTTCTATTTATTACTGAAAGGAAATTCACCCCATAGTTATCACATCCTAATTTTTCTGGGTTTTGTAAAAACTTTAATCATATGATTGGGTTTTATTTTGGGGGGATAAGGCTCTCGCATTTTCTGCACCCAGCATTTCAAAGCTATGTTTTCTTGAACTGGGCGATCCATTCATCAGGATTTTATTTTGAGAGCACTTCTTCATTGCAGGGAATATTTCAAAAGTTTTCATGGTGCTTCATGTCTGGGCCCAGTTGCTAATTTGACCAAAATATGTCAGGACTGAAATAGTGGTTTATTACATATTTAAGTGGTTTGTCTTATGACCATAATGATAGGACCTTTTATTTAATCCCAGATAGGCAGTTTTTAGGTATGTGCTTTTAATTATAATGAAAACTGGATGAAAAGAGTGACTTGATCATGGCACAGATATGCCACCGTCATAAAAAATAATCCACAGATCAGTGGCATCAATCACTTTGATCTATGACTAACATTTTAATCTCTATGTACAGGTATGATATTATTTTTGTAAACCATCTCCAGCCAATGAGATTAGCTTAGCCCCACATGAAACATCTACTTTTAAAATTATGTCCTGTTTTTTTTTTTTTTTTCACATACTGTATCTGTCCTGCTTTTTTTTTTGGAGACAGAGCCTCAAGCTGTCACCCTGGGTAGAGTGCTGTGGCATCACAGCTCACAGCAACCTCCAATTCCTGGGCTCAAGTGAGTCTCCTGTCTCCGCCTCCCAAGTAGCTGGGACTACAGGCCCTTGCCCAACGCCCGGCTATTTTTTGGTTGCAACCGTCATTGTTGTTTGGCGGGCCCGGGTTGGATTTGAACCTGCCAGCTCAGGTGTACATGGCTGGCGCCTTAGTCACTTGAGTCACAGGCGCTGAACCTTTTTTTTTTTTCCTTTTCACACACTATATCTTGTACTGAAGAAAGGTCTTTAAAACAATATTCATCCCCAAACATATTAGCACATTTATTTTGTTAGAATCTTATCAATAATTCACTCAACTCTCCTGGCTCCTCTGAGTTTCACCTGATTGATAAGTTTGTTTTAAAATGGGCTTCTTTAAAATCTATCCTCTTTTGGAAGGATTTTCCTGTGTTTCCTCCTGGTGTCAGACAGAGCTGGGGAAACATAAGACTTCTCTAAAGAAGAAGAGAGAGGTTTGCTAAAAGGCTACTTAGGTATTGAACAGAAAAGGCTGCATCAGAGAAACGTGGAGAACCACAGGATTCCAATTATAAATGGCACCTGAGTGAGTGTCGGAAGGAGGGGGTGAGAAGACGGGTCCACAATGGTGAGAGTTTAGGGATTTCAAGTTAGTTATTAGTTATCACCTCCTGATGATAATGTGTGTGTTCATTGATTCACTCTGGCTTTTCTTCCTTCTCTATGATTACCGTTTATTACAACTACTAGGTTTTCCTGCCTATTCTCTTTATGACCTATGAGATCATAAGCCCCCCACCAGACAAGGGGTCAGTTCGGTCTTGATCACTGCTGTAGGCCCGATAATTAGCACACACTGGGTACTGCAGAGGTCATGCAGAGAGACTATTTTGTTTAGCATTTTGAATTAGCCTCTTCCTTTTGTATCCTCTACTCCTCTTTCTTCCCTTTCAATATGGTAGCAGACTCTTTTCCTTTGTCCTTCAGGTTGGTACATTTCAGGCTTATTGTCTCTAGTTGAGCATCTGAGAATGTCATGACATCAGTTTATAATCTTCCAACAAAATAGTCCCAAACGTTTATAGCCAATTGTGTGAGGAGAGGCAGTGTAGACTGAAACTCAATTCAAGAGTTAGATAATATAGGTATATTGGGAGGTATAGATATTTTATCTTGAGGATATTTCTTCCTTTCAATGGAATGAAAAAGAAGCCATTAGATCTGCTTATATACCAACCCCCAGGTTTTTAAAATGTGTTTCTTTTTCTTTTATTTTGATATCTTTTATACTATAGGAATTCTGCATTTCTAAGAATTAAAAAAGTTAAATATAAAAGAAAAAGAAAAAAAACCAAAACGAAAAACATGAGCAAAAAAAAAAAAAATCAAACTAATACTAAAAAAGAGTATATTTGAAACAGCGCTTGTAGCTCAGTGGGTAGGGCACTGGCCACATACACTGAAGCTAGTGGGTTCGAACCTGGCCTGGGCCAGCTAAAACAACAATGATAACTGCAACAAAAATAGCTGGGTGTTGTGATGGGTGACTATAGTCCCAGATACTTGGGAGGCAAAGTCAAGAGAATCGCTTGAGCCCAAGAGTTGGAGGTTGCTGTGAGCTGTGACACCATAGTACTCTCAGAGTGACATGGTAAGACCCTATCTCAAAAAAAAAAAAGAGTATATTTGAACCAGACCAAAGTGAATTTACATTTGATCCTGCCACATGATTGCTTCACTTTATCTTCCTCTAAACACATCCTATAATTAAAATGAACAAATATAAAATATTTTGTATCTTTCTAATATTTCTGTTAAGTTTTGGAATATCATATAAAATTTACCATAATTGAACATGCTTAGTAATTCACCATATAAAAATGGTTTTAAATAGGACAATTGAAAGGCTTATAACATTTGCTAAATAGAATTTCTATATTTATAATAACCAAGCATTTCAAACAAGGGTATATAGGAGTGAATTCTTGTAACCCTTGTAATGAACACAATTAGTTGATTGTACTTTTATATTTGTCCCCAAATAAAAATGAGTCCTGATATCTAAGACTTTATTATCTAACTTGTGATAAAATAGTATAGAAAAATAGGTTCATAGGGATAAAAATCAATAATTTATTAATAATAATCAATAATTTATTAATAGATAGATACATAGATGGCTTCCATGTTTAGATATCAGAAGCAAAGTAAATGTATACTAATGAGGGAGAAAGGAGGATAACAAACCCTGTATTTCATCATGAACTAAGGTAGTAATATTTTGTATTATTCTTCTAGACCTAGCAGACCTCCTTAGCTACAATACACTGTGAAAGTCATGTAGTACAATGCTTTTGTTTTACTATTAGGGCTACTGAGGACTTGAGAGAACAGAGAGCAGAGACACCCCCTTCCTAAATCCAGCATATGGGTGATTTCTTTAACCTAACACACCAGGAGAGTGGATCTATTCATTTTATTCAATTCATTTCCCCATGCTTTTACCTGTAAGTTATCCAGGGTCTTATTATGAGACAGTCACTGTTCTAGGTATAGACAATATGGAAGCGAAAAATCAGACCATGTCTCTAACGTCAAGGAGCTTATATTTTCACGGTAGTCTAGCAATATATAGTACACACAGAATGCAAATAAAACAGTTGTAGATTGTCACTAGCAATACAGAGATAATCAAGAGGATGCATGATAGGTGATAACTGGTTTGGAGGAGGAAACTTTATATAGTGCAGTATTTTCTGAGGACACTGAAGTTAAGACATGAAGGCTGAGAAGTGGCTGGCCATATGGTGAGTATACAAGCTCTGAGTGGGGAAAGTGTAGCGACAAAATTGGTGAGGCAGTTAGCCAGGCTCTTCAGGGCATTGAAGGCCAGGATAAGCAATGAAGATAGAATTCTAAAAGCAATGGGAAACATTGATGGGTTTTGACTGGGGGAATGGCATCACCTGATTTATATTTTGGAAGGGTACTCTGCCTATTTTATGAAGAATGCTTTGTGGGGAGAGGAGATAGGAGGAGAAAAAGTTATTTAGGAAGATTTTAGTAGGAGGGTTAGAGATAAGTGGATATGTTGTATATATGTTGGGGATAATTCTAAAGAAATCTACCAGTGGTTCATGGATAGGGAGGGGATTAACAAGTTGAAGATCTCTACCTACTTCCTTGACATGAGAGGCTGAGTAAGTGATGGAGTGTTTAATAGGATGGGGAATAAATACTGAGATAGAAACTGAGATATGCTTTAGACTAGCATTTATATTTTGTTTGATTTGGACGTCCTAATTAGGATAAAAAGATTAAATATTACCTGGAGCCAAATATATATTTTGTTTTCATCAGGACCAAAATGAATGTGTCAAAGGAAATTATGAAATATCGATGACATCTTCTCTCCCTGTATTGTAAACAAAATAACACTTTAATTCTCACAGTGGTTGGAGGCCATCTTGGGAACTGTATATGAGGTGACAGAATTGTGAATATGGAAGGGAGAGTGTGTATGTGTCACTGTATTGTGAGTGAGTGTGTGTGTTTGCTAATGTGTCTAAGGACAGAATGTCACTGTAAACCTGGGGGCCTGGGTTAGGTGGCAGTTGAAGGTAGCCCTATATTTTCAAGATTGAATTTTAGAAAACCTTAATCATTTTTTTTCTCAAGCCATTTTTGAAAACAGTACACTGTACAAAGACTTATGAAATTATAGACAGGCCAATTCTCTTTTTCTTAGAATGAAAATAGTCTGTTGTGCATTCAACATCAGTAGATGTTTTCAGAACTTCAAGAATATATTTGTCATTCCAACTTTTGGCACACACGAAAAAATTGTTTGCACTAGTTTTGGACTTCGCTACCTGACGGATGTAGTAAAGCACTCAGTAGAGAACCATACATTAGCCAGGGACGAGGGACATCAAACTGAAAGGTTATACCGTAATGGCTGTGAAGGACATATTAAGAAGGTCTGTCTGAAACTTGAAACTTGAAATCAAAGCTAATAAATGGCAATTTTAAACTGTTTCCACATCCACCATAATCATAGTGCAATACACCGTATTTTCTGAATGGCAAGAAATGGAATAACATTTTCCCCAAAATGAATCAATTCTCTTTTTCCAGTTTAATACAGCATAACAATACACCCATTCTCCAAAATCACTTAAAAGGAGAAAGAATTTTTTATTTTCTAGTTTGAGGAAGGGGAGGAAATTTGTGATAGGAGGTTAGGGAAGGAGAAGAGAGTATTAAATACTTTGCTGTCAGAAAACTGGGAGACAACTTGGACAGAAGTACTAAAGAAGCATCATTATTAGAGAAAATAAAAACTCAGACTACATCTCTAAGTTTTTGATACTGACACCATCAATGCGCCCCCATTTCCCTTGTTATTACTTTTAAAAATTGATTAATAAACATATGCCTGTATCAGTACATCAAATATACCCCGTAAATATACTGTATATAGCTATTATGTACCCATAATAATTAAAAATTAAAAAAAGATAAAAATTAAAAAAATAAGCTGCCTTCTAGGATAAACAGCATGACAATATCTCTTCAGATAGAACATACTATTTTAATACCTTAAGACATTGATCTTTTATATAATAGATATTTGATGAATGCTCCATTGATTTTAATTGACTTTTTCTCATTGGTCACTTCTTTCCCTGTATCTTTATGTTGTGTATTAACTAGAGTGTAGACTGGCTAATAGCTTTGGCTAAGCCTCATGGGGTGTCTGTCTGTTGGTAGGTCTAAACTGGATTTGGGGTTGCTATGATGTTTGTAGATAAGAAATAATATTGTCAGTCTTCCAGTGATGATTCATCAGTCAGACTTCTAAGAAATAGAGAATTCTATCCAATATAGTTCTTTACTTATATTCTAATAAGGAAACTTAGGGAATCATTTTCTCCAAAAGTCTGGATGAACAAAGGAAAAATGGTCAGCAGAGGCAGAAAAGTTAGACTTGGCGAGTAGTAACCTAGGACCACAGTACCAGTTAGCCCTCATTTTAAATGTCATACATAAAAAGTGAATATTTAAATAGATTTTTTCCCCCAGGCTTGTAGAGATTGAGCAATTCCATACTCTATCTGGCCTAAGATCTCCCTGGCCTTAGAGTCCTATATTAATAATTTATTTTTCTGTCTCTTTTTCACACATTATATATTTTATAGGTGATCATTTCGGCAATTACACTCAGTATTTTTTAATATTTAATCATGTAGCTTCAGTTTCTTATAAGGAGAATTTAGGGAGAATATTATAATAAAGCTGTTAACAAGTTTCATTCATCATGCAAGTGCTAACTTGACCTTGAAAATAAGCATTATCTCACATTTCCAGTGCCCACACAAAAAGCACTCTAGCCAAATCTCTGTGAGGCTGTGTTTCTTTTTTAAAATAAAACATGTGGTACGTAAAGCTACTGAAACTCAGGCAACATGGCTCATAAGATATGTGAAAAAAAAATGTCTTACCCTTATTTCACGTGTCATTACGTTTGTGGGTAGATTCAAAGAGTATTCTACTTGCAGTAGACAATTAATTACATAATGTTACTTTAATTTCCCCAGTTCTTTTGCAATAGATAGAGAAATTCAGGAAAATAGCAATAAATATCTAAAATGTCATAAAACTTCCATTTTCATAACACAAACACAGGTGAGAGTTAAGACACATTGTATGCTCCATAGGGAACTGGAAAGAACATTTTAGGGTCTCTTGGATGAAAAAGATTAGAAAAGACCATGGTGAACTCATGGCGTGGGCCAACCTTCAAATTCTACTGTCCTCTGTGCCTTCTGGATCTGGTCTTGTGTCATCTAAAATGATGGGTAGTCATAATTATGCCTTTAGAATGAATGGAACTGTCTTTTTCCTGCTAGAATGTGATTTCCATGAATATATCAATGTCACTCTGGCCTCTTTATTCACAGATTTGTTCCCAGTCCTTAGAATGGTACATAACATAGAATAGGAACTTAATAATATTTTCCGAATGGGTGAACGAATTGGACATTCGTTGTTCTGATGACAAGTGATATGGTTTACTGAACAGAGAAGCCCACACAGTGTACCCTATGATTGAAGTAATGTACACAGCTATGATTTAATAAATAAAAAAATAAATAAAAATAAAGTTAACTCCCTCATCTAGATCATCTATCTGTAATTCTGTAAATGTTAATATAAAGGGAAGGCGAGTGAACAATATCTGGGAACTCGGTACTATTTTTAGAACTCTTCTATAAATCAGAAATTATTAAATCCAAAAGTTGTGTAAGGAATTGAGAATGGAGAAGGGAAAAGGGAGTAAGGATATGGCAGGGTAAAAACCCTTAGCCCTAGAATAATGCAGGAAAAAAAAGTATAAATAAAGGGGCAAGAAAGCACTGATGTGAGTGCTGGCAGTTTGCTTCTGGAAGGTCAAACAGTTGACTGCTGCCCGATCAACCTTTGTGAAACCCTCAGAAAGTCTCAAATACTCACTGTTAGCATGAAATTCTGTTAATTGCGATCTTTCATCTGTGTCTTTTTGTTTACCCCCTATTAGCTGTTAAAGATCAGGTTCCCAAATTCTATACCTACCCTCCCTGCTTAAAGTTGATTAGCAAGTGTGAAGCTAACAGAACTTAACTGTATAATTTCTTGTGTAATGAGGAGACTTACAAATTGGGTAGTCATCAGAATCATTTTGTGAAGTTCACAAACACCTAAAAGTTAATCTGTGATTCTCAACACTCTGCTCTTAACGGAAAATGAACCCAGTGTGTGGATGGTGACTAAGTTATCTGCTCAAAACTTTTAAAACCAAAAGCCTGAAGAAGTTATAGTCCTTTTCAAGCAATAGCCACAAAAGCTAATATAGTCCATTTCTGAGTAATCATTTAATTATGGTATTTTATCATTTTATTTTTAAAAAATACGCTGAGTACATAAACATGACTAAAATATCAACAGATTCTCTCTTCCTACGCATAACCATTAATCTTACATGTTCCAAGAGAAGACGTTTAAAAAGTAACCCTTTGCGGAACTAGCTCTTCTTTCTGAAGCTGTAGGCCTCTTTTTCTTTCAGCTCCCATTTATTTTATCTGACTTGTCACCTTGCAGTTATGAGTCTTCCAGCATGGGAATGGGGAGAGAAAGAAAGAAGGATGCACTTTGCATTCAGTTATACATCAGCTTTGAAGGCCGGCTGGCAGCAATATCATGGACAATAGATCTTGCAAACAAATAGACCCTTGTCTGTTCCTTCCTTCTGTAATTGTTGGCAGAGTTCTCTGTTATGTGTCTGGATTCTTGAAACTTGAATGAATAAACTAGGACACAGGATTAACATAAAGAACTGGCATCTTTGTTGACTTATTCAACAGACTGTGTGTACATAGAAAAGAGAAATAAGCACTTTCAGAAGTATTGTTTATATGTGTCTGTGAGTTTATAATTTAAACAATGTGAAATGCAGTAGCTTGAAAAAAGCCAGGCTGTCCTGTGGATTCTGTAAAGTTTACTTTCTGAATAAACACATCCTGTGGACTGTAAGTGAATCTAACAAGAGCAACTGTAAGTAGCATGCACACCTGTTAGCATAAGGACCCTACAGAAAACCAAAATATGCATTGTTAGAGTTAAAAGTAAATATGTGGAGCTGAAATGCTATAGAATTTACAGTCAAACTAGGAGAACACTTCTCTGTAGTAAAGGAGCAGTTGAAAAAGATTAGGAAAAAGTTTAAGTTGAGAGACCAATTTCTCACCTGGAGAGGCTAGGCATGGTTAGATAAAATTCGTATGGCACAGTGGAGTAATAAATGAGTTCTGCTAGATCAGGGCTTTCAGCCTCAGCACTATTGATATTTTGTGTAAAATAATTATTTGCCGTGTGGAGCTATTCTGCACATTGTAGGGTGACTTTTGTCTAATATATAGGTAGATGCCTGTAGCACTCCTCTCCCACCTTGTGAAACAAAAAATGTCTCCAGACATTGCCAAATGTCCCCAGGAAGTCAAGAATCAAGAATCACCTCTAGTTGAGAATCATGGCAGTAGACCAAGATGTGATCTATGTTAACCAGAAGGAAGTTCTACATTTTTGTTGAAAAGATTTAATGTTTGTACTGAATCCAGAAGTAGAACGCCAGGGCCGTCTAACTTGAGGCATCGTTGTTCATTGGATCATTTGAATGTCCCAGTTACACGAGCAAACGGTAAGAAAAACAGAATAGCCCATTGCCAACCCAACAGCTCCCCTCCATCAATTAGCCTCAAAGACAAACTTTTTGTCTCTCCATTTCCTTCAACTTCTTCTCCCTGACCATGGAATTGATTATCTCCTTTATCCTAAAGTAAATCAAAATTCTTTCTCCAATACAAAGACACAGAATTGCTATATTTTCTCTCTTCACATCAAGAATAACTTGTTTGAAAACTAGTCATCATTGTCTGCCTTCACCTCCACACTGCCCACTTTCTGGAACACATGCCAATTCCCCCCCACACATCACGACTAACAGTGGTCCCACAAATGCTACAATTCATATTGCAATAATCACATTAACTGAACTTTTCTTAAACTCATCTTTTTTGACTTATGGACAACTTTTGACACTCTTGATCCATGGATCTCAAACTTTATTGTGCATTAGAATCCCCGGGGAAGGAGCCGGGATAATTAAAATACAGATTTCTGGGCACCATCCCCAAAGTTCCTAATTCAGTAGGGCTGCGTGAGGACTGAGAATTTTCACTGCTAACAAGTTTCCATTGGTGATGTCCATGCTACTGGTTTGGGGTTACAATTCAGGAGCCCCGTCTTTATTAGTCTTTTCCTGAGTGCTTTTTTTGACATTCGTGATACCATGGTTTCCTGTTCTTGATTCTCATTGGCATTTTGAGTCACATTTTCTGCTTTCTTCTACTTCTTACCCCCAAAGCACTTAGTGGTTCTTGATTAGGGCAATGTTGTCTCCCCCCTGCCCCCAGAGAACACATGATGATATCTGGATAAATTTCTAGTCATCACAAACAACGGGGAAGGGGGAAAAAGGCGGGTTTTAGCTGCTACTCTTATCTAGTGGGTAGAGGCCAGAGACGCTGCTGAATAGCCTACAATACACAGGCAGCCCCCCAAACAAAGAGTTACTGATCTTCAAATGTGAGCAGTGCGAAGACTGAGAAACACTGCTCTGAATGGAATCATTCTCCAAGAAAAATGTCTTTATCTTTTCTTTAGTCTATATTTCTTTTTTGTTGACCTTGGACGTGCACAGGGTTTCAATTCTCATGTCTCTGGAAATGACTCCCACAGGTATTATCTTTAAATGTGACATAATTCTGTGTCTGTCCTGGATTTCCAACTGCCATAAATATCAACAGAATGATCCATCAGCATCTTAAATTTAATGTGCCCAAACTAAATGGATCCTTATAGTAAGAGATTTCTTTATTTCTGTGAGTGGTAATTATTTGATAAAGTGGGTTTCTACCTCTTTTGACCTTCCTAACTTACACAAATACTAAAAAATGATTCTATAATTCTTTTGCAAAGTATCAAGTCAGATGTATGGTTCAGAAATGCTACACTGGCAGCAACTGAGGAATTTACAGAGATTCAGGAAAATCAAAAGAGAAACTTTCCAACCCATATGAGATTATCCAGCATTTCGATTGGCCAGGGAGAAATATGTCTCTTTCTTCCAAATGAAAGAAAATGCACCTGCCTATGTAGAACACAGTCTACTATTGTTTAAAGAAAATACCAATACTAATCTGGTGCATTATGCCTGAGCTGAAGAAAGCACATAAGGGTGTGATCTTCTTGCAAATATGATGAGTCTTTTCATAGGTTTGTTTTAGCAGACATTATTCTACATTTTGTTTCTCAATAGAATACCATGTACCTTGCTATTACTGGTACTAACAATGACCACCCCTTTTTGAGCACTTACTAAGTGTTAGAACAAGTACTTTTCATGCCATCTATGTATAGGAAACTTATATGAGATTGATTACTGTGCCCTTTATGTACCCATGGAAAGTAAAGGCTGAAGAGGATGAGGAATTTATTCAGGGTCACCCAGACCACGGCTGATAGATTTAGCATTTGAAGGAAGGGCTATCTGTCCACCAAACTGATGCTTCCAAACACTATTCTAATAGCAAAAAAATTCAACTTCTATGGGAACACAATTCTTAGAACTGTTCTTCTTGAATAACTTGACACACCCTCCTCAGAATCTAAGCCCCGGTGGAGAAGGAGCAGCTATCCAGCTCATCCCTTGGGCCTGCAGGGAATGACCAAGGTGGTCTTCTGTTACAGTGAGAAGCAGTGCAGCTGGCTAATGGATGGAGACATAGGGGACAGATTTTCTTTGTGGGAGTTCATTACAGGGACATCGGCAGACCGCTAACTCTCTGTTGCATACCCTTTCTCTTTCAAGGCGTACATATCTAGGCTGTAATGGATGCAAAATTACTGCAGCATTTTGTTCTGCCAGGCTGACCCCATTATGCATATGCTATAGTCATAAAGCTCTGGCTTAGATATTGTTTGCAAGTTCAAGACTCCTATGAGGCAAGGGAGGTATGAGGTTTGGCTCCAGTCCCAAACACAGTGAATGGCTGCTTCATTTTAAAAACAAGGAAGCCAGCCTCATTTCTGGAGAGAATATTGTTTCTATCACTGATAGAGTAATCCCCGCTTATTTCCCCCCTTAATGACGGTGCTTCTCTGATATGTGAAGGGTCTTTAAATGAACGTTAGGCTAAAGATACCAGAAAAACATCATTTCACGTGAAATAGTTACGGAAGTTTAGGGAGACATCATTTTCACCCCAGCATCCCTTTGCCTGCATTTGGTTATGGCAGCAAAAGATAGAACGAAGTGAAAACATAATGATTGATAAAAGATAAAGAATTTGAGACCGTACTAATTCTTATGCTTTGTTATCCTCTGTCTTCTTTATTCTTCTCCATGAACTTGCAAAAATTTCTGCAACTCCCAACCCCACCACACGTGGTGAAAATCCTTACCAGAGAATATAAACAAATTGGTTTCAGTAATAATTTACATACCTTTTCTACTGGGAGATTCTGATATTTATTCAGTCAAAAAATCTTTGGTGTTCTAGGCATCATTCTGAACACTGGATGCAAATTAAGAAATAAGCCAAACGTGGTTCCTCTCCTACAGCTTACATTGTAGTCATATTTTTTCAGAAAGCACCCACAGGTGTTGTGAAGGGTTGCCCAGGGTTCTCACATATTCGCTACTTTACCCTACATATCCCTTCACTATTTCCTGAAGAAATAATAGATCATAATAGATTTGAATATATAAATAATTGTTCTTTTGCCTATGATGTTGTCTATATAGAAGGAAGTACTAAGATAGAAGAAGGGTACAGAGCATCTTACCTTTGAAAGTAATTGCAAAAATAAGAGTAATACTGGTTATTGGAATATGTTCATGTTTCATTGCTAAGCTGGTAAAATGAATAATGGACATGTGGACATGGTCTGGATCCTGGATACTTTAGAGAAACGATCATTAGCTGTCCCTAAAGGAGATTTGTCATACTTCTAGAATCATGGCCTTTCTCTTTTGAGGTATACACCCAAAAAGAATATGTAGAAAAAAATTGGTAAGAACATTTCTAAAGTTGTACAGATGGAGGTGGCTGGTGGATGAGAATGAAGAAGGGCTAGTAGCATAAAAAAAAATGCATTTGTGGTCATGGGCAGCACTTCTAACTCTTCTAGCATTTGTCAGAATCCAGTTATTAACCTGTCAGCATCAGACAGATTGAAAGAGACACCTCCTCTCAAGGTGAGTCATTAAGAAAAGAAAAATAAGAAGCAGTTATTATTGGGGTTGATAGAGAAATGATTCCACTATGGCCTGGACTATGCCCAGAGAAGAAATGATACTCAAGGATTGTTGCTCTCTTGCTTAGAGGGAAAGAGATGTTTATGTGGCAGAATAGGGATGTGGAAGTAGAGATAGCAATGAATAAGGAAAGTTTTCTCTTTGAATTTGCTTGTGCACAGTAGTAGAATCATCCCATTATGCTAGATACAGATTTTCGTGCAAGCAATTGGGGCTGACCAATACTGAGACCCTAACTTTTCAGTAGAGAAATAGTGAACCCTACCTCAGTAAGGCACATAAATTATCCATATATATCATCATAAAGAAGAAAAAAATGTAATGACTTCTTTCTCAACTAAATCATGCCCTTATTTCTGATTTGGGATAATTTTTTGTTCAGAGAACATAGATAATTGTGTAGCCTTATTTTGCTCTTGAAAATTTCAGCGAAAGACGAAGTTCATTTTGTTGTACTATCAAATATGGTTCATTCTATCATCCCAGATATCCTATGAAGATATACAACTGTTATATAACTATAATAATCAAAAATAAAAGATAAAATCAGAAGAAGAACAATTCCATCACATTTTGGGGGATTTCACGTTCTATGGATAGAGAAGACCTGTACATCCTGAAGCTTCCTGTATTGAATGGGATCATGTGATCATTTCTAGCCAATGAACCTTGAAAGGAAGTGGTTTTCCAGGTCAAGCATTTAATTGTTTCTCTGAAACCCCCAGAGCTCTTGTTTTTTCTTTTTGTAAGTCTACCAGCAATTTTCAGACAGTGTCATTCCATCAGCCTCACCCCTGCAGTGAGAAACCACAGCAAGGTAAGCAAAGTCTCTAGCCTACCCACAGTAGACAAAAATCAACCTTCATTGTCACAAATAATTTTGGGCTTGTTTGTTACCCAGCATAATCTGGTTCTTATAATATTTGGTTAGATAGATGCAAGTACACAAAATTTTCTGTTCCTTAATGAAAAGTGGGAAAGAGTTGATATAATGCCATAAACCCTTTCTCACAACCCAGATTACTACCCCATTGTATCCGGAGCCCTATCTACAGTCTGCAATTTATCAAAGACTGTTTGCTTGTTTTACTTTAGTTCTAGAAGACATGAGGTTAACATAAAAAAGTGCAGAGCTAATAGAGACATGTCAGAATGGAAATATGTTAGTGGATGCTTTAATATCTCAGCATCTTTTGTGCAGAGGGGCAATCATGACTGTGTACTTTCTTCAATGCTGAATTTACTTAAGTCATATATCTAAAATGCAAAAATTTCAAAATCCAATTTTTTTCTTTAAAACTTTATGGTAAATTTCTCGTCAAAATTTAAACCTCAGGTGAAAATAAAAAGTGACTGTGTCATTTTTATCAGTCTTATTTAGTCTTTAAATTATCAGTTTTATCTCCATTAAGTAGGATTTTTGTTCTTTCTGCATGTTTTGTTTTTTGGTATTTTAGGGCACCTGCTTATGATCTGCAGTTAATAGAAGTTCTAAACTCATGGAGATTATTTTTTCCCCCCCAAACAGGAAATCAACAAGATTGATTGCTGAGAGAGAATCTTGCAAAATGGTGTTGATAGTAGCCATGGTACACCTGCACTTTAAGTAATAATAAAGATGAAAAACATTTCTTTCTAAGATAATGAATTCACACTGATTTTTTTTTCTACAAGAAGGTCATAACATTAGGTATTTTTTTTTCTAAATGAATTGATAGCTATGTGAACCAGCTTATGATTTTAATCCAGATGGTCAGTATGCTATAAATATCTGTAGGTGTTCATAACGGGGACTGATAGAAAAATTAAACTATAGAAAAACAGGTAGAGTGCGAGGCTGTATTCACTAACTTCATATAACATGGCCCTGAAGAAAAGTCCAAAAGGCTCTGCTTGAAACACTGATAGATCCTTTTTACTATACTTTTTACATTTTTTTATATTATCCACCTTTTCTTTTCTGAACATGTTTTACTTTTATGAGGAGAACGCAAAAATGTTTTTTGAAATAACAAAACTTTCCATTTAAAAATTGCTCTGTGTATGGTTCATCATGCACATTGAATCTTGTACACGCAGCACAATTAATGAAATCTTAAGAATTGCTTACTCTTTATAAGTAGGAGATACTGTGTATTGTTTTTTGTGCCCGTACTTTCCCTTTAGAATGAGGAGGATGCTAGTTGTCCTATTGTATCATATTTCTACTTCATTGCTTTGCTCTCTGGGGGGAAAATTAACAGCAGAATGCTTGTCACTTGAGTTCTATTCATGACCTCTCTGCTGTGAGCATTAGAGGTGGAATGTAGCAGAGAGGAGCTACAATTCAGGGGAATATAGGCTCATAGATCTTTCAAAGCAAAGTTAGAAGAAAAGCTTTTTCATGATTGCTAGAGCAAGCAATGCTTTTAACTGCATTAAAGTCATCATTTTAAGAGCACTGGCTCAAGAATTGAGGAACAGAACTCTATTCCAAGTGGCTTTTCAAGGCACTGAGAGTCTGCTCTCAGGCCTCCTTCAGCTGCATTGATATGTGCGTCTGAAAATCATGAGCTCATGATCCCACTGACATTGACGTGATATAAATCAGGAAAGCAACATGCCTCTTTGCTGGTATACAAGATGGATGTGTGAATGCTTATAAATGAGGAATAAAATTTGGACTTTTGGAAAATAAACAAACTTTCTAGCAGTATTATCAGTGTTTTCACTCTCAGTTATTTCTTCTATATGTTTAATTATGTGCAACTTAAATTACACTTTCAGTATTTTCATTTCTTCGTTGGGCAAGTCTCCCTTTTGATAATCTAGCTTTGTAAAATGTCACAGGGGTTCATCACTGGGAGACAAAGAGGCAACACCTTGTGTGCTTTGCTGTTTGTGTGTAAACCGAGTAACAGAGTCTCGGTGACCATTACTGATAGACTTTGAAGAACCCAGGAGATCAGTCGTCATCCTGACATGCATCTGTAATTTATGTAGTGAATGTGGGCTGCAGCCAAGTTTATGCCTCATGCTAATACGCACAGTTAACATAGCATAAAAAGCAGAATGTAAGCTCTGATGTTAGGAGACTGGAGTTATGAACTGATTCATGATAAATGAAACTCATGCACATCAGAACTATGCCAAATGAAGACCACCTGTGTGCACAGGTGTATTTAGTACTTTTTTAACTTTGTAGCTTCAGCACAGCAGGCCACAAACTTAGAGCCTTTTAATGCCTATGATGAATATGTTCTCTAAGGAGCACTATTCACTTGCATCTTTGTTGGCCAATTTATTCCACAGTTTTTTGTTTATTTTTTTTTTGCCTTGCAATGCATTCTGTGCTCTGGTGAGTTGTAACCTGTATTGGCTGACATATATGTGCATGTGGCCCTGCACAGGTGCAGAAAGAAAATTTCACCCTGGCTGTTGTAAACATGAAGGTGTTCCTGGGACTCGGGCCACTGGTAGAGGAAACAGAATAATGAGTAGCAGACAGGGGTTGACGCAAGTCCTCTGACATTTTGAGGAATATCTGTAAGCATCACTGCAGCCTAAGGGAAGCTTTGCTGAAAGAAACTGGCCAGAGGCATGTTCTGACTTTGGAAGACTCAGAGAGTGGCAGTGCTACTAACAGTGTATAAAGATCGGAGACTTTCCTCCCATTGGAACGGTGCTGTGATGGTCCCACACGATGCGGATTCAGTTAGCACTCTCATTTCCAGATATTAAATGGGATACATAAGCAGAATGGGTTGGGAATAGCTTTTTGAGGAGAGATTTTAGTATTTTTTGGAAGCTAAACAAAGACAAATTGCCTTTCTTAAGGTATTTATAGCCCGTATTAGTGTAAGAGTGTTCAGTGGAAACAGCCTTTGACTGTGAATATGTAGTACTGAAGTTTAATACACAAACCTGCCACTGATTAGTTGTGTTTGACCATTTACTCATTCATTTGTACACATTCGTCTGTTTCCTTATCAGTACTTAGGAAGCACCTACTATGTGCCTACCACCACACCTGGCTTCACGCAGTCAGGGGCCAGATTGCTTCACCTCTAAGTTTCTCACATGTAAAGTGCTTAGATTTTTCTGAAATCTGTTAAAAAGCAATATAAACATAACTCAAAAGGCAGCTTTATAGTTTAAGAACGTGTATTTTTCTTTGTTTTTTTCTTTTAAAGCCAGGACTGACTCTAATTTCATGGAAGTAATGGAAACAAAATTTTTAGTAATGAAATTCACAACTCTGGAAAGAGTATTTTTCAGTTTGTCTTCTGCTTTCTTCAGCTTATGCCACGAGCTCACCACATACAGAAACAATGAATGTGCAATAATTTACCTTTATTTAGTATGCCAAATTAGAGGGTAACGTGCTCATGGCAAAAGCCCTCTGGATCACTCTTCATCCAGATGAGGCTCTAGCCTAATAATTTTACATGGCTTTGTGTAAGCGAGTGTGTGTGCACACATACACACATGCCTGGGAAAGAAGAGACCCCACCCTGTCCTTTATTCATCTCAATGTTTACTGTCAAGATGAGTTTTCCAATTTTTCATTGTTTTCCCTAAATTGAATCTCTCATATAGAGTGTAGAGCTGGTTGGTCTGGTTGGAAATAGCTATATAATAAAACAGCCATATTAAAGTGCTATAATTCATCCAGTTATTCATTCTTTTCCTGAACAATAGAACCCAAAATGCATCAGTATGTGTAGGTTTCTATTTAATTGAGTTACTGAGTGACTACTGCATGCTACAGAGACTATTGAGATGGATCCCCTCTCAAGGACCTTAAAATCTAAAAAAGAGACACATGAATAAAATATGCACTGGAAAATGTTTAGTGTAATTTCTAAAAGAATTCCCTTGGGGCCATGAAAATGGACAGAAAGGAGGATTAGTTCTTTCCTGGAGGCTGGGATATAAGTCAGGGAAGGTGTTTCAGTGCAGATCATGCCCAGAGTGGGAGTAATGCACAAATGGATAAGCAGAACAGGCCGGGTAAGCAAAGGTGTGGGTAGGGAAAAGTGCATTGCAACCAGCAAAAGTGTTCCTTTGTTAAAAGATCATTTTTCTCACCTTTTATGCCCTCTCCTATTCCTTTCTTGGTTTTTTACCTTCTCTGTTACACATTGTGTCTTACCGATCTAATTAGCGTAATGGGATGAGTTTATCCCCGCCCCACGTCCATATTTCCACATCACACCAGCCTATGAGCAACACATGTTAGCTCCTGAACAAGGTAACACCTGACACCACTCAAAATTTCTGCTTACAGTTCTGATGTAGGTCTGGGGGCTTTACCGTGTTACTTGAACCTAGTATTGATTGCTTCATCTGTAAACACATGCCCAAAGAGTCATGCTTGTTGCTTTAGGTGAAGAACAAAGAATAAAATCAAGCTAAATGAAATGAACAGGTGAATGTAGCATCACAAAAGTCAGGAGTCTTCAGTGCCTGCTGTCAGGCATCATCAAACCAAGCGGCTGTCTTGCTGGCAAGGTCAGTGAGAGAGACAAGGGAGGCTAGAAATACTCAGAGACAGTATGATGCTCAGTATAAAGCATGCCATTTGCTTATAGTCTTTATTATTTTTAATTTCTGGCAGATGGAAACTGTCTGGGAGCGTGCAAGGGTAAAGAATCTCCTGTGTGTGCTTGCATGCCACAGAGACCTACTAGAATTAACCTCTACCTTCCAAGTATAATGAGTGGGCATTTAAAATGACTGTATGGTGTATCTCCAAGGTAGGACAGCTGAGAGAGTGAAAGAGGACACTGTAAATGATCACCCCTGTGTCACGGACACACAGGGGGACATCCCTGGGCAGATAGGAATTCTTAGGGGATGTATGATCACCTTACCATTTGTTCTGTCTGGAGGGAAATTTCCAAAGAGAAATGTGAATAATACATAGAACATGACCCTGGAAGTTGGCTGAGGTTATAAGGAATCAGTCACTGTGTCAATTCATAAATGCATAGGCTTAGGGAAACTTCACATTTACACAGTGATTCCTTAAATGCTTTGCTGAGACGTGTCAGATAGCTGTCCTTCTTATACATAGTAAACTTCCATAGGAATATTAGAATTATATGCAAGTTCTGTACAGAAGACTGTAATTATATTATTCCAGAAAATACTGCAATTCGGGCCAATGTTTCTGTACGTTTGTTTCATACATTTGGTACTTTTGGTAATGTGTTTGTAGGTATGTACAAGGACAACTTTAAACTTGATGATTCAGTATTTAAATTGTTTAAGTATTTAAATTATTACAAATAAAGTACTTCTTGGCACACTCTTCCTCCAGATCTTTATCTGGGTACCCCTTTCATCTTGTGAATCTTGAAGGCTGTGACTGTCTCCTCCTCAGAGAGGCCTTTCCTGGTCACCATCACTGACCCCTGCCACACTGTATGACAATGTCCTTATGTCATATTCTTAGCACCTATTAGTCTAATTTATTTATCGAGGAACTCCTGTTATGTTTCACTGACTAGAATGAAAGAAAGGAAGAACAGTAGTGCACCTATCTTGTTCAATAGTACATTTCTAGCATTGTAAAACTTGTGAAACTTGTATGCATATATAGTAGAAGCTCAGTGGAGTTGTCTATCGGATGGACTCATGAAAGTCAGACAATTTCTTGGTCAATGTGAACATCTTTTGCAGCAGGCTTTCCCCTCCCTTCCTGACCTTCCTGAATAGGTAAGAGCTTGGAGCTTGGGTAGGCAGCTTCACTTCCTGCTCTGGCCACCTCCTCACTAACCTGATGTGATGCAGCCATTCCTTAGCCTTCAATGTGGGCTCAACCTCCTCTTGCAACAAGATCTCATCAGCATTCCTTTCAGTCTGCTTGGCCTGAGTCCTCCTGTACAGATGTTAATCTACTGGTTTTGCAAGTAAATATTCTTTTCATTTCCTCTTTCCTTGTTCATCTTTTTCATCTGTGGCTGATGATCACCAATTGCAAAGACACAGTGCTTTTTTACATGGCGTGATTTATACTTTGTCATTCAGGATTGTTCTTATTGCAAAATCAGTGATTTCATATGCTTGTGCAACTCCTCGTATTAAAAATATGTTTACACCTTATGTACATTATTAACATCTCTTGTCCTTCAATTTTGTTACTCATTGCTTTTGCACTGAGAAGTGACAATATTTTAAATGTTCATAAATACCTTAAAAAATGGACACTACTTATACCTACGGTGTTCAACACAGGGGCATCTGGCTACGCGTGGCTACTGAATGCTTGAAATGTGGTTAGTGTGACTGATATACTAATTTTAATTAAATTTAATGTTAAAAAATTGATATTCAATTTAATCATTGGAAAATGCTTAAGTATATTGGAAGTACTTGGATATGTGAATTACTTCAAATGAAAATTTTATGAAATTTCTATACAGATCAAATATTTCCAATAAAAAATTAGTGTCTGAATTGAGATGTTCTGTAAGCATATAATGCACACCAGATTTTAAAGATTTAGTATGGGAAATACAATATAAAATACCTTATTAATAATTTTCAGTTTTTATTACATCTTAAAATGATAATGTTTTAAAGATATTAGGTTAAGTAAAATATAGTATTACAGCTAATATCACCTATTCCTTTTTTGCAGGGATGTGCAGCTACCAGAACAATTAAAATTATATATTTGCCTGCATTATATTATTACTGGACAGTGTTGGCCGAGGCAGTCCATTGGCTTAGGTCACATAATGCAAACTTGCCTTGATTTTATTTGGTCTCCATCATATAAGTATTAATAAAAGGATGGATGGTCTAAAGGCTCATGACTAATCCCAGCACTTAAGGAGGCTGAGATGGGAGGATTGTTTGAGACCAGCCTCATCTCTACAAAAAATAGAAAAATTAGCCAGGCATGGTGGTAGGCACCTGTTGTCCCAGCTATTCAGGAGGCTGAGGCAGAAGGCTCACTAACGCCCAGGAGCTGGAGTTTGCAGTGAACTATGGTAGTGCCATTATACTCCAACCTGGGCAGCAGAGCAAGATGTTTATAAAAATAAATAAATACTATATTAAACATGATTTTTAAAAAGGTAACATCCATTGCAAATAGTACAGGCTAGGCTTCCTAGGAGTAGACTCTGAGATGAAGTTTAGCACATCAGATGATTTTGAAGGAGTTTCCTGAGGGTCGCTGCCTGTGAGAGATGGGAGGAAGAAGTAGAGCCATGCAGATGGAGAGGTGGAGCTGTGAGGCAGGCCCAGCAGTAGACTTGTTCAAACTCATAGGGAGCTCTGAAGCTAATCACGACCTTTCAAGTTGTACTGAGTTGGGTTGAGAAGGCCAAGCCTTTGTCCCGAGCATCATTGACTCATGGAATGTGGATCACCCTGGGAAGAGCATGATTTGAGGTGAGGTGGTGCTCCACAGCTGAAACTAACCCTGAGGGGCTATATCCGAGGGCTCTCTCTATAGCTCAGCTCAGGCCGTGAGTGCTTAGTTGAAGGGTGATCTGGGAAGCACATTATGGTGTCTATTACATTAACATTTTGTATTAAAGATTTCATGTGAAAATCTTGATCATTGTGGGTTTAAAGCTATGTTGATTGGTTTCATGTAAGCACATCAGATTGTATAGAAAAAGCAACACATTGTACCCCACATATGCATAAATGTGTTCATGGTCTATGTGTATATGACTTAATAAAAAAAAGATCTTTTTAAATTAGATGCACTGCCTAATACCAATTCTTAGCTATAGCTATGTCTGTTCCCTGAGGCCATAGTGTGAATTCTTTCATTCTCTTGCTTATCCCTGTTGGCTCCTGTTTTTGTATTTTTTTGGCCTCTCTATATGCCTGTGTTTGGTTCATAAACTCAGACCAGACTAACTTAAGCCCAGCCATGATTTGGGCCCAGATTTAATGTTCTCTATTAATGGCAGACAACACAGGTCAGACTTTATTCTTATCTGTGAACATTCATAAGAAAATGTGCTTTTATATTTGTCTGTTTGCCTCCCATTTCTACTTGTTACCTCCCTGAAGACAGGCATGGCATGTATATACACACACGTGTCTATACTGTGTATCTGTGTGGGTGAGTGAATAGCTGAATACTTATGTATTTATTTTTCTCCTTTAGGTCTTGTTCAAAGATTGGTTTATATTAGAAACTAAGCAAATATATTATTTACTGAAATAACAAATGCTGCTACGTGTGTGTGACAACCAGTGGCGTCCCTATTCTGTATCTCTATCCTACACGAATATTTGTGTATCATCATATCCATGATATTTTCCCTCAACCTCCAGTGGTGGAGAAACTAAAATTTTGAACAACAACAAACATTTAGTGAAATGAATGCTAGTGTTGCTTGTGGTTGATTTCAAAGAAAAATATCTGAATGGAATGGGAGGAGGGGCACATATTGTCAGCAAGCAGAAAAGGCCAGCTTTGTATTGGTCGTAGAGAGGAAATACAGAAAAGGTCAGAAAGATTAAGTCTTTATTCTTTCCTACAGTCTGGCTGCCCGTTTTCCCAATTCTTTACAACTGCCATGTCATTTTATGGAATATGATTCTCAATTAGGAAATTTTAATGAAGACAAAAAAATGGGAAGACTGACTTCTAAGTATATCCTTAGTTCTTCAGGCAGTAATTTAATTTCAGTTAAAAGGAGGAACAAAGGCATGCCAACGTTTTGGAACGAGGCTAGCTGGGTACTTTCAGCGGGGCTCTTTTTAGAAAGGGACCATCAGGAAAGTTGCAGTGTTACATAACTCTGGCTTCCTCATCACCATGGAGAAGTTGCAGCTGCTTTGAGACATTAGAGAGACTTGAATTCTGCTTTGCTTGTGTCCAGAAAATTCCAGGCACTTTGTCAATTCCCCCCTCCAATATTCAGATTGTCCTTTGGAGGAAGCTATAAAGGAATAATCTCATCATCTCGACTTGTGAGATTATTAAACTGAATTTCAGTGAGGCTTATTGTCTTGCTTCAAGTTATCCATTAGCAGAAATGAGAGCAACACCTCGCTGTCTGTACTTGCGAGATCCTTTCTCTATTCTAGCTTCTCTTTGGTTGTTGGTACAATAGCAAATATTTTGTGTCTATGAGAAATTTTAAATTTCCTTTATTTTACTTCCATTTATTGAATTCCCTGCCTCTTACTGCTGACCAAGTTTAGAATTAGTATAAAAATACTTCCTTCAGAATGCCTAGTGAATATTTTCACCACTCAGGCTAAAAGACCAGTGATGATTTGCAGTCTGTGTTATGTATTATAAGTCACTGAGACATAACGGAAAGGAATATGGGCGGTACATGATACGGCATGAGATATATCTTAGCTAAATATTTCAGTTTCAAAAGAATTTGTTCCTGATCATTGTTATTCAAGGGATTTATTTATTTGTGTGTGGCATGGTGTGTGCGTAGCCACATGAGCACACGCAGAGCCTGGAGAAAGGAAATCTGACTCTATTCTCACCTCCAAGACTTTTAATGCTGGTACAGTCATGAAATCTCTCCTTCCTGTACTTTCTTTCTCTCTTTCCCTCCTGCACCCTTTCTCTCTCTTCTATAGGGGCTTGTATATCTCAAGATAGCTTTCAGCCATGGCTCTGATGGGAATGCCCAGATCCACATGTAGGAGTACCAAAGAAGAAAGTATTGTCCTCCCTCATAAAAAGAAAGCTTTTTTAGTGTTAAGAAGACTGTCGATGACTCTGAATCTGAATTATTAAACTAAATAAGGAGTTATCAAGTCAAGGAACAAAGAGCTGAATAATTATTAGCTCTCATTTGCAAAGATTATTCAATTATACATATGTACTACATAAATTATTTCATTTACCCATGAAGTAGATATTTTATATATGAAGAAACACGGAGGATCAGAGAAGGCATGTCTATTCCCCAATATCACACAGCTCATTATTTATTGAGTCTTGATGTGAAAACAGAGCTACATTTAAAGCCAGAGCTGCTTCTACTATGCTATCCTCCTTCCTAGTAGCCTGCCTGCCTGCCTTCCTTCTTTCCTTCCTTGCATCCTTCCTTCCTTCCTTCATCATGTAGTATCTGACTGACTTTGTCTTTCTTTTCCTCCAAGGGTATACTCGACGACTCCTGTCCAGTGCTAAATTTATAGCCACAAAGCATGATAAAAGTCTTTGTTTCCAAGCCAATGGGCTGAGTTTCTGGAGGCATAAATTCTAGGAATTAGCAATATCCATATAAAATCACTGAAGGATGGCATCCGTGGTCATTTCTGTGGCCTGTATGATACTCCCTAAAGATATAATTTATTCCACGGTCCCTGGACACATTTGTTCACGTTCTCTGGCACACAGGGCACTTGCCTTTCCTGGAAACCCTTCAACCAAACAGGACCAGGACGTAGATCAAGGTCTGTCAGCCTGTATCTAAAAGTGTCCTCTACAGACCATGATGCTACTAGACTAGAAATAATCTGTCGTGTCTTCTGTTTCCTTTCTGTTCTGTCAATGACCAATTTTATAAGGGCTCAAAATAAGTAAGTGATAGTTAGTTCTTCTCCTCCACTCCTCTGCTTCTCATGGTAACTTGCAAATAAGAAGGGAAAATACATTAGGAGAGGTAGAACAGATTAAAAGAGGATAGAATGTTGGAGAACAGGACCCAGTAAATCACAGCTAAAGTCATGACCATCACAGCTGACAATTGCTGAGTCCCAGGCTGGCCCGGCTTCTCTCACTCTGGGGCCAAGGCACTTGCCTCTATCCAGGTCACCTGAAACAAGCCGCTGGAAGGAGTAAAGGAGCGTCGTAAATACCAATTTTAGAGTTAACTGTATGGTCCCCACGGAATGCCAGTGCCTCACTTAGAGTGATTGGTAAAGGAGTTCGTAGGCGATAAGGATAAAAGTGAACACTGCGAAACACAAACCAAAGCAATTAAAACAACCGTAGCATCCTGCTCCCCAAGCGCAGCCATTAATACTGTTCTGAAATGCCAGGAACTGGGATAGGAAAAGATTTCCGAGACCACAGGAGCCATCCAGGGACCCCCGGAGATCTCTGGTGCTGGGAACTTTGGCAGGGCTGTGTTCTCATCAGTACTCCTTCATCTGCTTTAACCCTTGGGGACATTGGGGGGCCAGGAAATCCCAGGAGCAGGTGGAAAATATTTCCCCAACCCAGTAAGAAATAAGTCTCTTTTGTTCCTTTGTGTTATGGATGCTCCGTGCCACCTGCTGGCGAGGAAAGCTTTACACTCAGGGTTCTCTGGCAGTTGCTGCTGTCTCGATAGGTAGCTCTTCAATTAGGTCCCAGCTTCTCACCATCTGTTATTTCTGGAGTGTTTTGGCCTTCATCTGGAGGAAGGTGACAGGAGAGTGTTCTGTTCCTGCAGAAAATTTGCTTGTCATCAGAGTAACTGTGTACTGTTGAAATAGCTCCTGCCTACATTGTTCTGCCTCCTGAAAGGCAGCATTACGGAAAGTGATGCGTGCCTCTCGACGTGTGCACTTACACAGACACCCCACCTGAGAACCTCAGACACAGCGCCGGGGTCTAGCATTGGGAAAACTCACGCGGTTCGTCAAACAAGGTTAAAATCCAGCCACGGGCATCGAGTGGGAAATAAAATAAATTTGGCGCTATATAAATTGGCTCTCATAAAATAATTTAGATTCCTCTGGTACTCTACAGTTTTACCATAGTGTTTTATATTTGTTTTTCCTGTCCTTCTGTGAATACCTTGTTGAATATTTATCCATTATCCATTTTCTAGACAAAGTAAGACTCAGAGATTTTTTCCCCCTCAGGTAAACATAACCTACAAAATGGCAGAACTTTTAAATTCATATTTTAAATTGCACATTTTCCTCATTTTTCCAGTTTCTGATGTTTCTCCCTCTGATATTAGAGTATAGAGTAGGATAAGGAATAACTAAAATTCCTCAAAATTAGGTCAGAAGGAGAGCATGAATATTCTTCCCCTCATGTCGAAACTATTAAGAGTCGAGTATAAATGTCTTAACACAACAATTAGTAAGTGAGGTGAAGGTTATGCTAACCAGTTTCATGTAAACATTCCAAATTTTATATAAAATCAGCACACTGTACCCCATAAATGCACTAATGTACACAGTTATGATTTAATAAAAAATAATAAATAAAAAAAGAAACTTTCACTTTAGTATTTCTTCGTTATTGGAGAAGACCAGTCTATCTCTATGGCGTGTCTTCCGTGGTCCTTCCATAGAAAGCAGTAAGGTAGAATTGCTCAGAAGCAAAATTTCTTTGTTAAATAGATACTTTCAAAATTCTAGAAAATATTACTGAATTAATTTTTTTAATGACATGCTTTTAAATATCATCGTAGAGAATGTTCTCAATAAAACATTGATATAGGAATAGAACTTAGACCCACTATGTTGTTTTCTAAGTATCATGATGCCAGTGTTCCGGAAGGTACTAGAGTTATTATATTTTTAATAACTTATTTCAGTTACTGGGAAGTAGAGTGACTCTGGAAGGATGGGGGAGGGCAGCAGTGTCAAATTCTGTAGGCTAATCATCAAGGCCATTGCCTAATTGGGATTTATAGGAGCAGGACCTGACCATGGTCATAAATTATCAGGCAGAAATTATTGGACAGGAAGTAAAGGGCTGCATATCTTGTTAAAATCACTAGGGAACTTAAAGAGGCAGGAGCTAATGACTGAAATTAGAACTTGCCTGAAACATCAGGATAAAAATAGTGCTAAGAATATGAAAATGTTCTGAAAAATGAAGCAGAATTGGTGTTGCAAAGCAGCAACCCAGGCTCAAAACATGGCCTATTTCTTTCCTTCAGAAAACAGTAAACAAAGTTGGTGAGAATGAGAAAAGCCATTAAGCTGTTCCCAGAGCAGAAGAGATCAGGGAAAGTCAGCTGGGGATGAATTTCCATAAGAGGGGGCAATTTCTATGTGAGGAAATCTAATGTGAGATTCGTAGGCAAAGTGCCTATCTTTGCAGTCCTTTCTAACCCTACAATTTCATAATTCTTTTTCGCTTTCGAGGCCAAGGGTTTTGTCAGTGCCCTCTAAATTATGCCTTTGAATGAGTAATGGCAGAATAAAATGAGAACATTCGAGCATTTTAACGTAACCATCTGATAGTCTTTGCTATGGATCTGTGTTCAACAGTGCACGTATGACTGCTGATCTCTGTTTGTGGAATCGTCTAGTTACTTTTAAAAACAAAAGATGTAGTTTTATTTGGCCTTTTTATAATCCAGTACTGTCTTGTCACACAAGACTTCGGGAGTTCTTTCGGACAGCAAGTCAACAGACACCTATGTCTCTAGGCCCATGTGTACATGCACAGCTGTCACTTGACACCAGGTAGGTGTTCTCTTGGAAGGGACGGAGTCCTAATGAGTAAGCATATTCCCGATGTGAGATTTATGGATTTCACTTGAATCAATGAAATCAATTAATACAATTTCATCCCCATGTTATACTTAATATAAAGCAATAAATATACAGTGTCACGCCTGTTTTATAACTTCAAAAATATCAAAGAAATTTCTAGAAAGTCTCTAACTTGCTCCCAGTGGGTCATGTTAGGCTTCCCTACCATACCTTTACCCTCTGGTTCAGAAGGTAGAAATTTCACATCACTTTTGAAAGTTTTAAATTGTTGAATAAATTTCTGAGAATTTTAGGTGATTGATGCAAATATCCTGGGGTTTGAGGGCATAAATCTGACCAATCCTTAAAATCAAAATTAGAAAATCAATATTCCTATGATTTTAAGTCATAATCTAAACTTATGACTTTAAATTATATACTGTCAGGATTGGACGCTCAGATGCTTTGTTGGTAGTACAACTGATACAAATGGCATTTGCATATATACAGGGTATCCATACAGTTTGTGTGCAATTTACTATGTTAAACTATTTTAAATTGCACACGAACTTTATGTCCACCCTGCATAATTGACAATAGAAGCTGATGTGGGAAAAACTTCTGTTGATATTGGAAGGCTGTATTTGTTGACATTTTTAAAAAAGACAATGAAATTGTTATTCAGACCAAATCCATTTGTTTCATTATCTGTTAGTTTCTGTCTCCCACACTGCTTGGACTGGAGACAGAACAAACAGGCCATGAAAAAAAAGCCATGGAAAAATAATCCTCACACAGTCTCCATCTAATAGAGTGGAGAAATTAATGATAGATGTTTGGTTTGGATAGATTGTGCTTTTACATGAAGTGGAAAACTTTGGTTGGAACTAGTTTAAATTTTAATACACTGTCCTTACATATATGTTTTTTTTTTTTTTTTGAGACAGAGCCTCAAGCTGTCACCCTGGATAGAGTGTGGCGGCATCACAGCTCACAGCAGCCTTCAATTCCTGGGCTCAAGCGAGTCTCTTGACTCCGCCTCCCAAGTAGCTGGGACTACAGGCGCCCGCCACAACACCCGGCCATTTTTTGGTTGCAGCCATCATTGTTGTTTGGCGGGCCCGGGCTGGATTTGAACCCGCCAGCTCAGGTGTACATGGCTGGCACCTTAGCCCGTTGAGCCACAGGCGCTGAGCACGCCGACGTATATGTTTGAGAGATAGGTATATAGGATTGGAGAAATTTAGAAAACATTGTCTTTTCTTTACCCTTTTTTGTTGTTGTTGAGACAGAGTTTCACTTTGTTGCCTTTGGTAGAATGCTCACAGCAACCTCTAATTCTTGAGCTCAAATGATCCTCTTGCCTTAGCCTCCTGAGTACCTGGGATTACAGGCGTGTGCCACTATACCTAGCTATTTTTAGTAGAGATGATCAGGGTCTTGTTCTTGCTCAGGCTGGTCTTGAGCCCCTAAGCTCAAGCAATCTGCCCACCTTGGCCTCCCAGAGTGCTAGGATTACATGTGTGAGCCACTGTGCCCTACCTGTCTTCCTTTTATGAGCCAGTGAAGGTGTAAGTTGTTTGCTTCTGTATCCAGCAAAAATATCTTCTAATGAGGTGAAAATAGGTACAACTACTAAGGCCTTTCTTGATATTGGGTCACTCTAATTATACCCCCTGAGTAAAAGGGCATGATAATTCTCTTCATGCATAGAGTACCATGTTACAATTGTTATTATCACCCCTCTCTCTGTCTCTCTCCCTCAGTAATGTTAAATGATCTTCAGTGTGGTTTGTGGCCAAAAAAATCAATGTAAGCACAAGTCACATAAAAAAGAAAAACTGCCTCTGAAGAAGGAAACATGTGTATGGAGAATATACAGGAATACAAGAAAAGTTGATGTTGGACCCTTTCATTCCCTCCTTTGGGATCATTTCCCTCCTTTTTTCTCCATCCCTTTAAGCTATTTGCAATAAACAAAATGTTGTCCTTATTACTACCACTCCAGAGTGCCTTAACTTGTCCTTTCAACAGCTGTGTTCTTATATGTCTTGAATAAAAATACAAACTCACATACAAATAATCACAGATTTATATAATATATATATATTTATGCACATTAAAAATAAACATATTAGGAGTGGGCACAGTGGCTCACAGCTGGAATCCTTGCACTCTGGGAGGCTGAGGTGGGAGGATGTTTTGAGCTCAGGAGTTTGAGACCAGCCTGAATGAAAGCCAGACTCCGTCTCTACCAAAATAAATAAATAAATAAATAATTATATATATATATATAAATATATATTCACATTCAACAAAAAGAAACATTGGTTGGTAAAAGAAAAGTTAGCAAACTTGCGCAAGATGTAGCAACTTGTCCAATGGGACAGACATATTTTCAAGTTTAGTTGACATGTCCTATTGCTGTAAGTTTTCTTAGTGGGGTGAGCTCCATGGTGAATGAGATGGCAACAGGGCTCTCCCCAGAGTTGGGATCCTACAACCACTGGGATACCCAAGACAGGCCAAGCTTCTGTGTTCATGAGGAAGTGAATATACCAACCTCTCCCAAAGCCTTTGTTTTCCTCTCCTCTTTTCCTGTCAGTGACTATCCTCATGTCCCTGTATGACTGTTCCCTACTTTGCCTAATATCACGAATAAATGGATTATTTATGGAATGTGGTTACCACTGCGTCTGACTTCTTATACACACACTTGATAAAGGTAAGCTACTAGAGTTATTGCACTGTGATCCTTGCAGTATTCTCTTGATGTATTTAGGGCAAATAAGTTAATCCACATGTTATTAAAAGAAAACTGAGACTAATGGAGGTGAGGAGTTTGTCCGACTTGTCTCTGGCATCAGGATTAGTGAACAATATTATAGGTACTTGAACTGGGAACTGAAATCTTTAAGGCCAGTGATTGCTGATTGCTTCTCCAAATCGAACTTGAAAAATGGTGAGATTTTTGCTGTTACTGTTTCTAAAATAATGCTGAGGAAGTATAGAAGACATCACTTCACTTTTGTATCTTCTCCCTGGTTTTAGAACCTTGCCTTGTCTTGATGTCAAGCCCATGTCTTTATTTAAAAAAATTAAACACATTTTTCCTGAAGGAACAGCCAAAGTGTGGTTCTAAATGACCTGTATGTGTGATCTCAAATTTTTGCATGTATTCAGTATATTTCATGAAGTGTAATCTCATGAAAGTGTCATAAACAGATCAATCACTCCTGACTTAATTTTCAGCCAACATCAACATCTATTGAGAATTTCAGCAATCAAAATACCCATAACACCATATCATAAAGTACATATAAAGTTCTATGTAAGCACAATAAAGAAGCAAAAAAAATCTTGGGAGCTTAGGGAAAGGCATTTGAATTGAGCATCAACTGGTGGGTAGATATTTGCCCATTGAGAAGGGATTATAGAAGAGAGTGGGTGGGGTAGCCCTATGTACCGAGAGTGACAATAGAGCAAAGATATTAAGAAAAACGAAACAACAGATCCAATATGGTTGACAGAGAGGTGGCAAAATTAACTGGTGTCAACCTGTAAAGTGTACTGCTTGCTAGGCTAATGAGTTTGAAGATGATTTGGATGTATTTGAGCTATGGAATATGTTTTGAGTGAGAACTGTGCCATGACCAAGTGTGCGATTTAGAGAAATAACATTAACAGCTGAGGAAAGAACAGATGACCAGGCTTGAGACTATAGTCAAACTATTTCACAATTTTAGGGGAGGAATGATGAGTACTGAGACTAAGGAAGTGGCCACAGAGGTATAAAAGAGGGAATGAATGCCAGAAAAATGTCTGGGATCTATTCCGTGGGGCTTAGCATCTCATAAAATACACAGCATAAGTGAAATGAAGGAGAAAGAAAATTACCTTAGATTGATGGGTTGATAAATGCAGCCATATCAAAGAGAAGTATATTAAGCTCCTCTTTTCAATAAAGATTAAATTCATTTATAAGAACTATAAAGGTAGTTCTATTCACCTGCTATCTTTGTTTTAATAACGTATTTTGTATTTTCACATAAAAGCAGTTGTAGTATTTTATACTGTGTTTTAGTAGTTTCTTTATCTTACTAAACTATAAGCTCCTTGAGGGCAAAAACAACCAGGCCCATCTCATTTGTCTTTGAAAAACCCAGCACCTTGCTGCCTACCACAGAGTAGAACTCAACACAGATTTAATGAATTGGATTGAATTTCAATATGCATTTACGGGCAGGTAAAATTGTTAGAGGATTTTCTTGCCTCTATTCTTAATTCTTGGGTTCAGCTCAGCCTTTTCATTTTGGCTCTTGTGAGCTTTTTGCAGTGCTGCGAGCACTTCTAGCCAACAAGAAAAGAAAAGAGAGTGAGTGAGAAGGAGGAGGGGTCACCACCGCATCAAGATTGAACTCTGCGGGTTCGCCTCTCTCATAATTTTCACCTTTGATGGGGAACTGTCCCAGATTTCATCCACCAGGCTAAGGTTCTGCCATGGTTCCTTCTTAAATCAAGCTTGAAGGGAAATTGATTGAAAAGAGAACACCATTATGGGAAAACAATTCATTTTCTTCCCCTTGACAGGAGGTAGACTTTTGTCTATACTGTAGAATAAATATTAGCTGGCTGATTGCTTTAAGATCCAGAAGTCTGGAGGAGTCATTATGGCTTTGCTCGCTCTTTACAGAGAGATTACCCTCAGTTTTAGAGACATTTTATACAAAGGCTTTGATTACCTTTCAGAAAGTAATATTCTCTCTCCTTATGGGATTATTTGTATTAACTAGATGTAGGTGTACGGAAACTCTTGCAGATACTTCTTCATTGCTATTGTGTAGCTGTGTGTTTCTTTTTAGGTATACATTCCCCTGGACACGGAGTAAGAAGTGATTTTTCTTTTTTCTATTAAAGCCTTAAATATTACAGTCTTCCAGTGTTTTCTGTATTGAAAGAAAATGAATTTGAACCTGTAAAGCTGAAGTAAAGGCAAGAAGAAGGAATAATGGTGACCTGATGCTTCTTAGGGTTAGAAAACATTTCTTCATCATTTGAAAATAGCCCAGAAGACACGTACATTCTGAGACACCTTTCGGTTGGCAAAAGTCAGATTCCTTTCCATTTGCAGAAATTGCAAACTGTCACCCCTTGGGACACAATCTAGCTCTGAAAATTATATTTCTGGCCAACATTTAAATGAAATTATGTTGGCACAGCTTTTCTGTTTCAACACAGGCTCTACCACCCCATTGTATAATGGCTGGCCTAATTCATACGTTCACCAACTCCCCACTCCCAAAAGAGTTGACTTTGACTGTCTTGCTAAAGGTCTTTAGTACAGTTCTGTGGTTTGCTGGAAGGTGGGTTCCTACACCACGATAAACTCAGACACATGCCTCCCAAGAGAGAAGTGGAGGGGGGCAAATGTACTTGTTTAAATGGCTCCAGGACTGTCTCTTTAGGTCACCTTGGAAGCAGCAGGAGACTTACTCAAACTATGATGCTTGCCAATATATTCTCCATTGCCCATGGCACTATGAACCATTATTAACCCTGCCATCTGTGTAGCTTCAAGGCCACTTGTGATGTGAAGTTGTTTGATTAAGTCTCAGCCAGTGAAGACGTTGTCAGGGTACAAAGCCAGTATTGCTTCTTATGAATTGGTCTTCTTTTGAGCTGATTTTGGAAGTAGAACATTTTCTTGTCCATTTTAGTTCTAACGACTTCATTCTTCTTGTTGGTTAAAAATATGATGGTTTCCTTGGTTGTTTGTCTTCAACTTTCTTCCCTCCTTTTATCTCTCTGTGCTCCTTCCTTTCTCCCTGTTTTCCTTCCCCCACCTCCCTTTCTTTTCTCTCTTCCTTTCCCCATTCTCTCTGTCTCCTCTCTCTTCCTGTCTTTTAAAAAAGTCTTAGTAAGAGTTAATGGATGTATGAGCTAAAATTTAGGTTATTAGAAATCTCTGTCATAAAGCCTACAGAATTGATGTTTGAATTCTCCTTGGCTTGAGTCAATCCTTTATCCTTTTTAGGTAAATGGTTTAAGTCTCATGCAATTTCCTGTGTGGGAGACTTTTGTTAGATGAATCATTTCAATTGAAAGCCCTGTCTACTCATCAAGGGACATGATTTTAGAGTTCTCCTGAGTATCATTTGTGCACTTAGTACAGTTGTTGTGACACATAAGGCAACCGTGTGCCTTTATCTATATGAAGTCTTGGTTCCTGTGTGGTTATTTGAGTAAATGGTATAACTACAGTTCTGTATGTTTGGATCACCTTCCAATACTTCCACTGGGCTATTTTAAAATCACCTCTCTTTGTGCCTTTTTATCTTTAAACTTTTTTATTGGAAAGCCTCAGAGATAACTTTGGCACCTGAGGGCAAAAGCCATATCTCACTTAGTTCTACAACTCCTAGTCCATTGGTATTTTTTGTTTGTTTGTTTGCTTTTTCAGATTAAAATGAGGATACAGATGCTTAGGTTACATTGTTTTTGTTCCTGAGATAAAGTTCAAGTTTTAGTTGAGCTCTTCAACCAAGGGGTGGCCTGAAAATCTTCACATTGGGCACATTAGGTGAGAAACTGCTAATTATCCTCCCTCCTCCCCCTTGCTAGAATATATTTGTGTTTTTCTTTCATGTTGTTTATATGTTGGTTTCATATTTGTACTAAGTACATTGGATACTTGTTTTTCCATTCTCGTGATACTTTACTAGGAAGAATGTGTTTCAACTCTATCCAGGTAAACACAAAAGATGTAAAGTCTCCATCTTTTCTTATGGCTGAATCGTACTCCTTGGTATACATATGCCACAGTTTATTCATCTAAACTGGGTTGATGGGCACCTGGATTGGTTCCATGTCTTGGCAATCGTGAACATTGAGCTGCAATAAACATTCTGGTGCAAATGTCCCTGTGGTACACAGGGAACATTTTTGCATGGCTAGTGGTATTGCAAACTAGTACCCTCTAGTCCATTCTTGATACTCAGAAGAGATTAAATAGTAAAAGTGGTGATTTTCACCCCAAAGAGATAGAATGTTATGAATGTTGTGTTTCTTCCTAGTACAGTGGAGAGGTTTTAATGAGCCATTGTAGGGGCTGCAGAGACACACTTTATGCTAAATTGTTTTTATACCAGCCTCAAATGATCCTAGAAAAAACTAGACAGGTCTTCTCAAAATGATAAGCTGGTATCTTTACTTATACAGTTGTTAGACGGTATTTGTTAAACCGGCTTACGATTTCTCTTCTTTTACAAAGGGCAACTTTTGATTCTTTGATATTCCTTTCAATAAGAGGAAATTAAAAGGGACTTGTGTGATTCTAGACAAAATCACATTTGTACTTACTTACGTATCCATTGCCTTGTAATAAAGCATCAATGACTGTCATTCTGATTTGTAGTCCCAAACTCCTTTGAAATAATTGGCAGTAGGGAAAGGGGAAGCCAGTAAAGATTCATTAATTCATTTGTGATGCTAATTATCTTGATAAACTAGTGAGGTCTTTTCCAGATGTTACAAATGAAGAAATTGAGGCTTAGAAGTGCTACTTAACTGATTCAAGTTCACATAGATAAATGAATAACAAGGATAAACCAGCTCTTTATAACTTGAAAACCTATGGTCTTTCCACAATAAGCTGCTTTGTTTATCCCACATAAACCTTGCAAATTCTATGGGGCAAGGGAGTAGGATTCACCAGGTACAATTAACGGCTTGTTCTTGCCTGTATAGTTCTTACATTTCCAAGATGTATTATAATTTTCAAAGAGATTTCCATATACAGTAAGCCTTAATTTAATATCATCTATTGGTTCTTGGATCACTTTAAGTGGACCAAGATATAATGAATCCTATTTTATCATAGACTAATTGATATAAACAAGAGTTAAGTTACTGTGGCATATGTCTGGTCACATAGACATCACCAGACTTTTAGATAAAGATCCAGAACACTTAATATTAAACATTGAAATAACTGTGAGCTATACATACATTTAGAAGAAATTAACAAAAAAGTAAGATAATTATCCAATTGTTGGTGAATCTGGGAGTGACTACTGCTGAGGTGAAAAATCAAGGAATAAATGATTGCAAAGTGAAAGTTATAAGGAGAACCCCTCAGTGCTACACAGTTTAAAAAACACAATAACCAATGAGCAGGCTTGCTGTGTCTGCATCATTTACTGCTTTTGTACTGCATCCTTTACTGCTAGACATTTATTTGAGTATAATATACTCTATGAAATTTTACAATAACTTACATTAATTCTTTCGTTCATCTTTTTAACTAGCTTATTCCAGTTCAGGTTCATGGTGGCCAGAGCCCAGCTTGGCAGCTCAGGGCACAAGCGGGGAGGGGGCTGTCCTAGGGTGCACTCACAAACACAAACTGCTCAGATGGGACCGTGCAGACAGGCCAATCCACTGCACATGCACACCTTTGATTTCAGAGGAAATGACAGTGTCTGGAAGAAATCAATGCAGATGTTGGGAGAAGGTGCAAAAAGCATTTAACAAAACACTGTATTCAAGGGTGTTACGTATTCAGATCTGTGTAGCAACTTAGCATGGTATTTTCATTTTACAGATCTGGTCCTTTGGCTTGGAGAGAGTTGGGAAGTTATCATATGACTTCTGAGAATGATTTTCCTCCTCTTTTTTCTGGCCTCTGTGTGTGTGTGTGTGTGTGTGTGTGTGCACAAGCAAATTTGATCAAACAAAAAATATTCCCTTTCTAGTATATGACTGGCACTAAGGTGAAATAAATTAACAACCACCTTTAACATTAATACAGCTTTTATTGTGGTAGTTACGTCACATGCATTATTTCATTTCATCTTCATATTATATGCACTATCCTCATTTTTGCTGATGAAGAAACTGATTCCGAAAAATCAATTAAGTCCCATATTGTCTCACAGGTAGTAGTGGTGGATTCAGTATTGGATCAAAGGCACTTGAACTCCACAGCCTGTCCTCTTAACCACTCAGGAAAATTACAAAATTAAAAGATGTGGCCCTGTCTTACAGTGCTAGAATCTACAGGGTAAGAACACCCTCAGACAGAAGGGAAGATTGGCAAGATTTTTGAAGAGTCATCTTTACTTTGATGTATGTATGGAAAAAGAAAATGGTGTTCTGTTTATGGGAACAACATGACAAATTCAGGAACATGAGAATGGCATGGACATTCAGTTTAATTTTCATTCTAGATAGAGTTACCATATTTGATATGACAATGTGGTAAGGAAGGTACTTTGCTTTTTTGGAGTGTGAAGTTGGTGGCAGTGCACTTAGACAGAATGGCACCTTTGGTGTCTGAAAGGCTTTGTAGGCCTGCCTTGATGAGCTTGGGGAAGAGACAGTGTCCATTGCATAGGCAGCAGAGCTCCCACCCAGGTAAACTGAGGCTGCAGGCTAATCCTGGAAGGAAAGGGGAATTCCTGACAGCAAAGCAGGATCCATTTCCTTGAACAAAGCTAAAGAAAACCTTGACTGAATTTAGGGAGGGAGCTCGTCTGGACTCCAGGAAGGATGGTAAAGAAAAACCTTTCCAGAAGAAGGAAGAGAGGCGTCTCCCCATCCTTAGGAATTCTGGGGGAGGTTTCTTCCCAGCACACTTAATTGAACACAGCTGTAAGTTGAACCCCAGTGAGCACCAGCAATGGTTGAGACTGAAGGTGGTAGAGATGTCTGAGCAATTAACCTTTGGTGACGGGTGTGAACTCTAATTAAAAGTGGAGTTTTTTATATTCTGTTGGAGGGGAAATAGTCCAAAGATGTATGAAGGCAGGAGGATGAAAAAGACCAATGTGTTAGCAAGCCAGATATAAAATACAACTAAATGGATGTGGGAGGGTCAGAGCAAGGGCGGGGATCTCTGACCAATTACTTACCCGGTTTCCTCCCCGCAGTTACGTGCAGCAACTGCCATGCCCAGAAGCCAGCAGCTCCAGGGGAGGCTGGATGGAGTGTTTATGTTCCTCTCTGTTGTAACTCCCATCTCCGTTTGCTGAGTATCACTGGTAATTTCTATGTAAATTTGATCAGAGTAGCAATTTAGCAGCTTTTCTGTTGACCAATGTGGAACAACTTAATAGTCAAGTGACTACTTCATCACGTGTGAAGAGGTAGAAGTGGCATCTCGAAGGGTGTGGAGGTGGAAGCTAAAAGCGGGTGATCTTGGGAAAGGCTCACTGTCCCAGTGCCCTGTTTCGTTCTTGTCAATTTTGTGATGGGAGAGGACAAACCTCTACCCCTAGGGAACATAGTTTCTCATGAAGAGTGATTATTCTGAATCTTCTCTGTGTCTTCGCTTGGTTAATGAATACCTTCCACACACAGTCAGGAGGCAAGACCCCTCCAGCGTTGCCTAGAAGCCTATAGAATCAGAGGCATATCGTATCAAAGGTTTCTCATTGTCCAGCTTTAGGAGACAGGCAACAGTGGGGCGAGCCCTTTATGCTGTGACAAGGGATGGTACACAAAGCAGGCACCTTTGCTTTCTAGATACCACCTTTACGTAAGAACTGAAGTCCTTTAAAATGAACTCTGAGCATTAATTCCCAGTTAATGCTAGGAATTTTCTCCCCAGGCTAGGAGCCTTCCTGCTGTCACCGTGCTGAAAACAGGAAAGGTAATGGACAGGAGATCTTTTGTAAAGATCAAACTTCTGGGATTCATGGTCTTCTACTTTCTCATTGCCAGCAGTGACTTTCACCCTCATTCATTCATGACAGGACCATGCATTCATTTATGTTGTTCCTCCAGTCCCTGTTCTAAATACTGCATGGTGAAGAAAATGTTGCAGGGCCCTTACATTTACAGAACGTTTATTTCAGAAAGGGGGAATTAGACAATCAGCAAGTGAACAGATAATGCAATTATGCAACATTGCTAAAGGGTGACAAGGTAGGAGGAAATGATGGTGAAAACTCAGATAGGTCATGCAAGCCCACTCTGCAGGGATGATGGTTAAACAGAGATCTGAATGATTGGAAGGAGCCGGCCAGTCACAGATCTGGGTGGGGCTTTCCTGGAGGACGGAGCTGCCGTGGCCAGGCTCCGAGGTGGGAGGAACTTAGGGGACTGATGACTCGGGTGCAGATGCAGACTGCTGTGGTACTTCAAGATTATCTTAGACTGGGGCAGGGGGGGTTGCATTTCTAGCTCTGTAGGCCCTCACTGGCCTCATAGACCATGTTAAGTTCAGGTTGATTTGCTCAAAGCAGTACACAGCCTCTTCTGTCTGGCCCCATCCGGCTGACCTCTTAACAACGTGACTCGTCTTCATTGCCTTTCTTTCTTGTTGGGCACGCATAACCTGTGAATTAGAAACAGAAATAATTCCCTGTTGGATCCTGAGGAAATTAGGGCCTATCTAGGCCTTAGGTCTTTCCCTAGATTTAAACAAGTTTTCTTATAATCCACCAGGCACCAACTCAACATACATTCCCTGACCCTCTCGACATAGAATCCCTAGATCGTCTCACTAATTTATAGGCATTCTTTCCCCTTTCCTTTCTCCTAAAAACCCTCCCTTTAAAGATTGTTCTCTGTGAAGATCCTTTCTTATTCTCTTTTGTCTAAAACAAAAACTAGTGTCTTTGTTTCTGCCCCTTACATATCCAATAGCGATGTGCAGAAGTTACTAACTACCTTAACACTAAAGAGAGAGAATCCTAAAATCCTTTCCTCAGCTCCAACATCCTGCCCAGTATTTTCTCTGCCTTTTGCTGCAGCAGAAGGTAAACACTTCACATGTGTATTTTATGGTAATGTACTATAATTTTACAAGGGTTCGTGTAAATGCTATTTCATGTGACTCTCGTGAAAATGTTGGGAGATCAGCAATAGGAGAACGGGTAGGAAATTGACAAGGGGGAAGCTGAGGCTTAGAGATGCAGAGTACGTCCAATGTCTCAAAGCTCAGACCCTCACTCTGACATTTGACATCTAACGCACACCTACCTTTTGGATGGCATCATTTGTCCATAGCTATATGCTGGTGTCAGCATTATGGGTAGGAGATAAAACGATTGTCTTTCTCTGAGTCTCTATGTGATGGCTAACAGGAAGGGAAGAAAAGATAGGTCTGAGAAATCCTAGCTTTCTGAGGATGCTGATGTACTTCTGGCAAGAGAATCAGTAGGGTGTATGTACTTATTTATGTGTTTCCTATATCCATCTTGCAGAGAAAATCAAGGGCTTGAAAATGATGCAGCACTTTCCCCACATTTATTTATCTGTGAAAGATAGAACACAGGCAAGCCGGTCTGTCATGTTCCATTCTAAATCCTGCCCTGGCATTTGTTTGGTTGAGAATGACTATGGACTGTCTGATCACAAATTGTGGGTTCTGGGGTACACATGGAAACTGCGAATTAACCCCCAAATTCTCTCTCCCCATAAGTTCCTATATGAAACAAAGTGGTGTATAATTCTAGAAGGGGAATATACAATGAAAATTGTGTATGTCTCACTCCTGTGCTTGCCAATAGCTGTCTCCACCTCTGCCCCCACCTCTCTTCCCCACCACCTCTATCAGCTGTAGAAAAGTGTGTTGTGTGTGTATGTGAGGGGGTGCAGGTGGAGAAACTTGGCAGAAACAGGGTGAGAGAAGATGTGACTAACACCTCCAACTAATTTCTGTGCATGTTCCCAAACAGAGTGCTATGCAGAGAAAAGGGCACCGAGCTTCTTGCATTCCCACCAAGGCCCCCAGTACCTCACACCTCCAGCTTTGCTCTAACCCCTCACTTCCCAGCTGAGCGTGCCATCTGACCTGGCTACTGAGGAGAGGCCGTCCTCCTAGCAGGAGATCCACCACATGAGCTAAAAATAAGAGCTGCTGCTTCTCTGCAGATACCATTAACCCAATTAGAGAAAAAAAAAAAATTAAAAGGAAATTACAGCCTCATTAAATACAAGCAGAATAAACTCCAGTAAGGCAAACTAAATCAGTTATACAATTTAAAACTTTATTCAAAATTCAAAATAATTGTCATCACCAATCACTTAAATGAAGACAGAAGCCGCATGCTGGCTATTATGTGAGCTAGTAAATTAATAGAAGTCCAAGATTCCAGGATAGCAGTGCAGGAGGCTGGTGGTATTTCACGCATGTGCAAAATTAAAGTGAACTAGTTTTGAGGGGCTGTCCTTCTCCATGAAAAGAGAATATTCTTCTAAAAGTCCTTTGATTTAAAAATATGATAAAGCTTAGAAAGAATTTTATCTTGATATGAATTTACAGAATATAGTTACTTATTAAAATATTTGTATCAACTAGAGGTGAAAAGGGGCCTGACTAATCAATGTCAGAATTTCATTTATCCCCAGGGAAAGTTCAAGGTTGTATATGTGATACTATTTTGCCTGTGGTGGTGAGGTAAATCTACAGATTAGGATTGTAAAACCTTAAAATGGAAAAAGCTCACAGGCTCCTATTTTATATGAGCTTAAGTTCCTTGCCTATTCACTATTCACAATTCTCTGCAGGGAACACTCTCAAAGGGGAGATGGTAAGCTCCAGGACTGAGGTGAACCTCCAGCTACGGAAACATAGCAAGTATGTCAGGAAGCATCTCTGATTCACAACAGAACTGCCCCTTGCGGTGTTCCATAGCCCATCTGCTCCCCAGACAGATAGTTACTGCGTGAATGAATGGATGCCTCCTGTCAACTGGAGTAGTTCCATGAACCTTGGACGTTGTGCTGTTCTGCAAACCAGGTTCATTGTTCAGGGAGTTGAGATCACAGAAAGCAGGTTAACCATGACCAGCTCAGATTAGGAGTTCAAATGGGCAGTGAGTTACTTGTCCTGGGAACTTTCAATGGAACTGCCTTAATTATCTCACAATGTTATCTTTAGAAAACCTTTATATCCAGGGAAGTTCATCACTGATTTTTGAGTTGTGAGTGTTTCTCTGAAAAACATATGACTACAGATCTCTAATACTTTCACTTGGTAGACCTCCTCTTGATGAGTTCTTTTTAAAGCTATCAGCATAAACTATTCACTGGTCATTTATCAGAGCTTTGTCCTTCCCTAACCCATTCTTCCCAATGAATCTTTTAGTTCCTGTATGTGAAATGCCCAAGCCTGGTAGAAACCTAAGAGAGAGGAGAGTGAATGACCAAAATGACTGTGAAGGTGAAAGGCAAGGATTTGAAGGAGTAGCAGCCTCACCCATAAAGTCCCAGGGACACTGCTTGGATTGCCTTGGGCTTTGTTAAAAGAGCTGTGTGGCCATCCTGCAAAGGGCAAAAGAACATGAAACTCATTGATAACCTGCAAATTCTTTCCTTTTGTCTCCTCCAGCACTTGGTACATTCCTATGCCTCACTTGACTATTCTGTATTTTCTTATATAAGAGGGTAGTTGGAGCCATTGTGAGTGGCTCCCCTAGAGGTGTTCAAGACACAACCTGCATAACCACACCTGATAAGCTTTGCTGTCAATACCCAGTTAGATTTGAAACATGTAGAGGGCAGAGATTATGAAACAGAGAAAGGTCCATAAGTATTCAAGGAATACAACTAAATAAACTCAAGAAGCTAGTTCTGACTCCATTGACTACCAGGAAGAGGGAATTGGCTTCCCCCAAAGTGAAATCAGCCCCACAAATGTATACTGTTTGTCAACATGTTTTAAAACCCTTGGAACTATAATGTTTCCTGGAGAGTTATATTTTCTCAAGTTTTGCCTCAGGCCCTACCATTCCCTGTTTTAATGTGGCAAGTTCATTCACACGTTTATATACCTGCCAGCCTGCTACAGGTATTTTGATATGTGGTTTGACCTTTGTGAGCCTCATTTAACCTGTATAGACTGCAGTTTGCTCATCTGAAAAATTGCCATCATACCTGCCTTACCCACATCATGAGATCCAATGAGGCAATTCAGGCAAAAAGTCTCTAAAGATTACAAAGCACAACATAGACTATATTATCATTAAAATAATGCATGATCTTATGATGATTGTTTTGATGGTAATAAAATATGATTGGATTCAATGTTAAATATGCAAATGAAAGTTTCTTCACTTTCATCACGTTAGACTGAACCTTTACCCTTTGACCAATCAGATGACCAGTATAACAAGTTCTGAACATGGTTCACTTCTCCCTTTATGCATATATTGCCCCGTGGGTCTCTTTTAAGTATACAAAGATGGAGAGCCCACTCTGTGGGTTACTTTTCATTCCAGAGGTTGTGGCAACCTGTTTATTGTTAGGTAACTTTTTGTCTTTATCACCTGGAGCATCTCTTTACTGTTGGTCTGTGGTAGAACATCCTCCTAAAAACTGGAGAGCAGAAGCCGAAGATTTTATGCTGTAGACTGAAAGGACCAATCATGAGAATATTTCAAACATTAAAATATATTTAGCTTTTTAATACGATGAATTGCACCTGTATTTGTTGGTAAAATATTAAGCAAAATGATAGATGGAAGATAAAGTATGTAAGGACCTGCAAAAACTGTTGCACAGTATTTTCTTTTCTTTTCTTTTTTAGAGATAGTCTCACTTTATTGCCCTCGGTAGAGTGTTGTGGTCACAGCTCACAGCAACCTCCAGATCTTGGGCTTAGGTAATTGTCTTGTCTCAGCCTCCCAAGTAGCTGGGTCTACAGGCGCCCACCACAATGCCTTGCTATTTTTTCTTGCAGCTTGGCTGGGGCTGGGCTCGAACCCGCCACCCTCGGTATATGGAGCTGGTGCCCTACCCACTGAACCAACAGGTGCCGCCCTGGTTGTGCAGTATTTTCTGTGACATTTGACTATCTCCTTCACCATTTTTGTCATATTCACTATCACCTGTGACAAAATTGTTCAATTTCTAGACTTATTTAATTTATTTTTCTTAAAAGACATACATTTATTTTAAAGGCAAAACATGTAACCCTAAAGTAAATGGAAAGTCAGTATAAATACAAGATAATGGTAGAAATAAAAGCTATTTTACTGTGTTGTTACATTTTAGCTATGTATTGTAGCCTGACAAAAGCCAAGGTTTAGTCTGTCTTTACAAAAAAAAAAAACAAACGTAATTAAATCAAACAAAGCTGCCAAGTTTCATAAAGCTTTTAAAGACCTATGAGGACCAGTTTTCTCTCTGTAGAAATAAGGCTCAGAATAATACTTAAAATGTAATACTTTTCCATATGTGTGGTTTGGTATGATTTAGTATGTTTGTCATTATAATTTCAAATTATCTAATGTATTAAACATAAAAGTCACAAATATTGGGAAAATTCATCTATTTTGATAGATTGTGAAGATGTTATCATTTTACGTGGATGTTTTCCTTAATGTAACCTAAATGTATGGAAATTTATCTCCTTTAAGTTTCATGAAAACACAAATCTCTTTCTTGACTCACTTCCTCATTAGTGTGGTAAGGGACCTGATTTCTTTAAGCCAAAGTCTTCAGTACAGGTAATAAAGCAACCACCACCACAAGAAACTACTAAATACTGTTCATTCAGACCCCAGTAGAAGTGCTCTACGTGGAGGTTCTAACTCAACCCTCACAATAGCTCCATAAAGTAAATGTTATTAAAATAACCATTTGACAGATTTGGAAAGTAAGGCTTATAAGCATGTATGAGTTTTTATGATAACACAGGTGACGAGTCAGGCAATCTGATTCTGGAGCCTTCGATCTTAACTCCTCCTGGAATCACCTTACTGCTTAAAAGAAAGCATTATTAGGATGACAAAAGGCTAGATTTCATTATTGTTTGAAGAATATGTTAATGTCTCCCTCAGTGAAATCAAGATTGAGATTCCAAAATTCCTGAGCCATTGGAAGATCAAATTTTACGATTTGGAGTTATGTTCAGGAAAGAAGATTAAACAAATAAAGAAACAAAAAACAGTTTAGTGGCCATTCTGGGTTTTTAAAGATTTTTTAAAATTAATGTTCAGTGTTCCTTCCTCCTAGTGTATTGATTTACTTAGTTTCCATGACATAATCCTATTTTATTAACAAGATGAATTTGGGAGTAAGGTTCTGAGGGACTTCATAGAGCCAGGAAAAAAGTGAAAGATCGCAGAAGTCTACAGAACCCAAATAAAGAAGACTTTGGAACTGGCAGCAATATTGTAATCTACTAATATCGTAATCTGTGCCCCTTAATCATTGCGCCATTTTTCTTTCTAGGAGGCAGGCAGGGTTTCTCCATCTCAGCACTGTGGACCTTGAGGGCCAGGTAATTCTTTATTGTGAGTGGCTGTTCCATGCACAGTATAATGTCCAGCAGCATCCCTGGGCTCTGCCCACTAGATGCTGGGAGCATCTCCCATGTGGTAACAATAAAAAAAAAATTCAGATATGATAAAATTGCCATTGATTACACACACATAGACATTACCTAAACTCATGGCACTTTTCTGCTTATTTTGCCTTTAATTGGTATCTACTATTATTGCTAGTGATGGTGGTGTTGCTTTGTCCTTTAGTAACACTGCTCTTTTCTGCTTATAGGACGTGCTTAGAAGCCTTTAGGTCTTAAGGCTTCAAGGTATAGCAGTGAGGTAGAAGAATGATTGCACATCAGCATGTATGTATGTAAATGCTTTTACTTTGATTTCGATGCTGAGTCAAAATCTCTATCAGCTTGCGTTCTTAAAGAAGGGTGTTTTCTAAAGGTGCTAATTAACAACAGTGACTACAGCAGTGGGTGAAAACCTCACCAGTGCGAGGTCATTGTGGAAACCATAAAGTAAGCGGACAATGGTAGGACTGTTGTATGGCTTTTATGAAATGCCTGGAATCCCTGGGGCTTTCTTTTTTTCCACCAACATTAATTGGTTTTGTGGTGCATTTTTGCATTTGTACAAAAGCAGCAAATGCTCATCTTGGTAAGCCCTATCATGACAGGAGCTAAAATAAATCGCACTAATAGATTCCTCATCTGGGTTGTAATAGGTGCCCTACTGTTACTTGAGGGAAGCATTCTTTTGTGTGTGTGTGTGTGTGAGTTTTTTGTTTTTTATTGTTGGGGATCATTGAGGGTACAAAGAGCCAGGTTACACTGATTGCTTTTATCAAATAAAGACTCTCCCAAAATAGTGTTCCAACCCCAAAAGATGTACAACCCCCATAATCCCTCACCCCCTCCCTCCTTCCCTTTTTCTGCCCTCCCCGTCTCCCACCCCCCACCCTGTGCTAAGTCATTAATTGTTCTCATATCAGAATTGAGTACATAGGATTCTTGTTTCCCCATTCTTGTGATGCTTTGTTAAGAATAATGTGTTCCACTTCCATCACTGGGCATCTACCCAGAAGGAAAAAAATCCTTTTACCAGAGGGAAGCATTCTTGGAAGCTACTGGAGCCCCTGAAGCTAAGTGCTGTCATTTGATTGGCTGAGTGACTCAAACTTCACACAGACCACAACATTTCAAATTCTTACCAGTTAGAACCCTAGATACTTTGTTGGGAAGGATGATGAGAATATAAGGAAGTGAAAATACAAAGGAGTACTTGTAACAAATGACTGGAGAAATATTGTAGGAGAAATATTTTATAATGGAAAGCTGTTTGTGATAGAACCTAATTAGTGCCACTTACCTACCTAATGTCACTTGAAAATTTCTATTTGCATATGATTTTCTGAACAGTTGCTGTGGTAAGGCTGGGATGAAATGGAGGTTGCTTTGTATAAGAATCTACTCTTAGGAAAAGGTTCTTCATTGTAAATTGCACTTCTATGTACGTTAAGAAGATAATTTTCCTTTGTTTCTACCTTGTCCTCCTATTTTCAGATCCTTGCCCAATTTTTACTCAGATGTGGGGTGATTTATTTTCTCCTTCATGCCTAGAGACTTCTTCCTGTATATAACCTCTCTTGGAAGTACTTCTTTCTTTCTTCCTAAAATCAAAACCAGTGTTCAACTCAAGTTGTATAGAAAAGATTCTGATAAGGTACCTCACACATTTCTAAAGCGCATAAGATATAACTTATTGGTAACTTGATAAACTAGCATTAAGATGCGACTCTTGAATATCTAACAGTGATATTAATGAACTAGTTAATGTACTATAAATTTAGGGTGGAGATCATCTTGAGAATCTCACAAATACTTACTCTTACGATGATGAAGCTGAATCTCACAAATACTCTTAGGATGAATGAAGCTGATTTAGCTTTTTACTACTGCAATGCAAGCAAAGAAATATTCTTTGGAAGATGTGATTTGATGTTAGTATTTACTAAAATTTACTTGTTTCATCTACTTATTGCACAAACACCCTTTATGATCATCATTAGTAAATGGATTTACCCTGTCAGTGCCCACCGTTGAAGATGGTAGCATGATTAAATAGTTGTGTATATCCATCTACATATATGTCCTATGCTATAAAACGTACAATGGAAATTGAGGACATAGGTTTACTCTAGCGAGGAATCAACCATCTATGAGTAATTTTGAGAGTTCAAGACTGCAGAAATATTGAAATATTACCTATTGGGAATTTTAAAAGAAAATCTCATTAAAAGATATGGATTGTAGATTACAATGCCTCAAAGAACTACAGGTGTTGTCTACTGGGTTTTGTGACACATTTTTATATGTGTACAGATCAGACTAATACTATTGGAACGAAATTGTTTGAAGGGAATTCTTACAACTGGTTAAAAGAAGTTGAGGCAACCTCTTGTCTCTTCCAGTATCACCCAAATCTTTTTCTCCTTGCCCTAAAAGTACTGCAGTACCACTCTTTCACAGGTATTTACAAAACGGACCCTAGAATTAAAGCTATTTCTACAGTTAGGATAAAGCCGGGATTTTTAAGCCCCGAACTTTGAAATGAATATATGAGAAGAAAGATAAATGCACTGTACACAAATTCTTAATCTTAATTTAGTCTGTGAGTCAAATTCTCATTCCCATTGTGCTTTTAGCCTTTTCTTTGACTGGATAATTCTCCCCATCCCAACTTTTTACATTAATCCATTCTCTGTAGTGCCTACAATAATTTAGTACTTTGTAGGTGCCCATCAGTTTCAATGTTTTGTTCACATGCACCCTCACACATGGTGTGATTGTGTCTACAGAGCACATTGAACCACACACATTCTCTTCAAAATCTGTCACCACAAAGCCAAGCAAGTTTCTCCCCTCCTTTGCTGAATGGATGGCTGGGTGGATAGCTGTTCTTTGTATGTGTTCATGTTGAGTAGGTGCTGTATAACATCACTCGTTCCTTTTTTAATGTGACTCACGACAAAATTACCCCAGCTTTCAGTAATCTTAAGGAAAAAAAAAAAAAACTTGCCATCTGCAATTTACTGCTTTTAACCTGAAAAAAAAATAGGAGCTAAAATGATACCAGGATACTTAAGAGGTTTCATGTGTTGTAGGCAGAAGCTGACAGATGGCACTTGGTTGTAGGCTGGTGTAGAACAAGGAGGGAAGGCAGAAGCAAGTAGACAATGGGGTAGGAGAACTTCTTGGAGAAGGTCGTGACTACTCTTTGACCAGAGATAATCAATTACTTCTTATATTATTGATTTAACCTCTGTATGGGAATTGCTGGTGTACTCATTAACATATTACAGTGGATCTATGGGCAAGAAAACCTGTAAATAATGCCAGAGGTCTTCAATTCTTCACTGATGTCTATTGCTAAAGGGACTGTCTTAGCATTTAGTTTCAAGCCATACTACTCCGAATGCTTACTTAATGTGAGATTCTTATTCTTCCACTGCATGTAATAGACTTGGATTTCTATATCCGGAGACTAACTTTTCTGTTTTAAATAACACCATCATTGGCTTTAGAGGTGGGGAAATCAAAGAAAGCTGAGTTTAACATTTTTCAAAGTTTTGTTTCCCTTGGAGGCATATTCCCACTACTCTGAGACATATAATATCATAGATATTCAAAAAAATTGTGAGGTTGACCCTGGGAAAAGTTTATATATACTTCTTAATGTCAGACTCAAGAAATTTCAGTATTCTTACATTTTAGAGAATTTGGCTGTGTGGACTTTATTCTGAAGGTAAGAGATACTTTACATCTGATTGCTTCAATCAGCATTTTCCAATGCAGAACACTCAGTGTCAATATCCCAACAGGGTATATCTCTGATACACAGTGATTATTTGAATTTGTTTTTAACAGAGTCCTATGTAGGGAGATGGAAAGAAAGGGCAAATGTGGCTGGAAGTGTGGTATGTGTTTTGAAATACCTTTTAAGTTCCCAGGATGTGGGTCATACCATTCACTTACTGCTGAAAATCTCTCATCTGAACAAAGAGAAGTATTTTGTTTTGTGATGCATGTCATGTATGATTCAAGTAAAATGACAGAGCAAAACCTATATAGTCTGTTTGGCTTTGGGAGACTGGGAGCTGTCCAGGGTTCTGAATCACTAGTTTTTCTTTTTTCTTTTTTTAAAAATTTGTTGGGATTCATTGAGGGTACAAAGAACAAGGTTACACTGATTGCATTTGTTAGATAAAGTCCCTGTTATAATTGTGTCCTGCCCCCCAAAAGGTGTGTCACGCACCGTGACATCCACCCTTCTCCTTCCCTCCCTCTCTCTGCCCTTCCCTTCCTTTTCCTGCCTTGAATCACTTAACTTTAATGAGGATAGTGGAGGATGTTGAGGAAAGTGACTGAGATCCCCTGACTTGCACTGAAGTTTGTAAGAAAGGTAGTGAAATAATGAGAGCCCACGGAATTTAGCAAAATACAAGTAGAAACAAGTGGTAAAGTAAGAACAAGTGGTACAAATCCAAGTACTCAAAGTCCAAGAACATCTAAGTGGCAGATTAAGCTATAAAATGAGAGCCATGGTTTATCTCAAGGCACTAATCTTCCAAACACATTTGAATAGTCCTTCTAACTATAAATACATTACCCATTGCAATGAGTTTGTGTATATTTTTTAAGGTAAGTGAGGTTGGACCTGCTCATTACTTGAATTGCTAAATCTAATGGCAAAGCCATGTGCTGTGGTACTGAGGCTTTTGGCCCTCTCCTCCACTTCGTTCGCCTCCACTCACCTATCCATGCTGCCTCTCTTCATCTCTCTTTGTCATTCTTCTCTTCTTTCCTCTCTCCTCTTCCCCTTTTTCTCCCCCTTCCTTCATCCCTCCTACCCTCTTTCCTTTCATCTTTCATCTTTCCATTTCTTCTCATCCTTCCTCTGCATCTCTATCTGTATGTCTTTGAATTAACTATGAATCAACATTTAAATTTAGTAATTAAGTGATGCAGGTGTTTATGGGTTTAACTTTGGAGTGACTATTTCAAACAGATGTCCTGATCAGTAGCAGACCTTGGAGTTACTTCAATATCTTTTACAAATCGAACTTTCCAGGGCTTTTAGAGACTACCATTTGAGCAATTATAGTGGACCTCCACAGAGGCTTGGTTGGCTTTTAACTGTTTAACCTTGCTGTTGTATGTGGCATAAAACAAGAACATGGTCCTCTTCAAGAACAGATGAATATATAACTTCTGAGTTTCTGTTGGGGGAAAAAAAAAGAATAGGTTACTATAGCTTTTCTAGGAAACTCTTTGGAATTATAAGGAAGGGATTTCTTCTGTGAGAAAAGGAAAATGTGGTAGCCTTTAGTCTCAAGTAGCTCATTTTTCTTCTCTCTCAAGAGAGATGAATCAGAATTCTTAATGGAACCACAGTCTAATGAAGTCATTGACCACAGTATCTTCTCTCTCAAGGGAGAGGCAAATAAATAAATTCTTGTCCTGGTACCAGCATAAGAAATGCAGCGATGACCAGCCAACTCTAAATTCCTTCTTGTCCTTGGTATACCCTGTTCACCCTCACCTTAAATTATCTCTTCTTTACTCATTCTCCCATGTTATTTAATTTAGTAAACAAATGTCCCCTGGTATAAGCTGTGTAAATATTGTAACCAAATTACTGTCTGTTTACTTAACTCATTACAGAAAACCATGCTAAGCTTTTTAATTATGAAATTAGCCTTGCTGAATCAATTTCTTTCATTTAATGAACTGCAGAAAATGGTGCAATCAGGATAAAATCATGCTCCTTTCCTACCCCTTTTAAGAGTACATTTGTCTGAAAATAATTTTGTAATAATAAAATAATATCAGCAACAATAATAATATTATCTTCCTCATTTGATCTTCTGTGTGATTCTTTTGACTGTTGATCCATGCTGGGATACTTTAGCCAAGACTACATGAAAGCCTCTTGAATCTTCACATTGTTCTCAACCTGTCTTGAACACCATACCCTGATCTGTCTAGCTCTATCCTTGCCATTTTTTAATCTTATTAATAACGTTATGAATAAGTTTGCTGTACAGTGTCTTGTATCACTCTTTATACCTATCACTCATCACTTTGTCTTCTTAGGATACTTCTCTGAACTGTAATTTATATATCTACCCTAGGTACATATCTTTGGACTTTAGCATGGTTGTACATCTCTGATAAAGCAAGACTGAGATCAAGGATGCTATCTCTTGCCTGTAGACAACAACTGGGTCATTCTGGACTCTCAAGAAAAATATGAGTAAATCTTAACCATAAAAGTAAATGACATTTATGCTTACATACATCTTTCTTTGTTTCCTTCATTTTCATTCTAAAGGTAAATACAGTTAATGTCCTTAATTGACCATCCCCCTACATTGACAGCCTTCTTAAGTGGACCTAGTTTTCATAGACCAGACATGTACCACATATACTCATTGGAAGTTCCTTATGTTGACCACCTCCATATGTTGGGCCAGTTTGTTATAGTCCCTTGGGTGGTCAACTTACAGAGGTTCTACTATATTTAATCAGTTTTAGTTGTGTCCATGGCTAATTCATTTTACTTTTACTTTCATTTAATTTAATCTCTTCGGAAAAAGTTATATACTAAGGTCCTTACAAAATCATCATAGTTTTCATGGAGAAACTTCTGAGATATTTTACCAAATTATTTCTGAGATGCTACCGTCTTAGTTTAACTTAGAGAGGAATGTTTGAGTAAAGGGGACTACTCCTTATGAAAATATGGGGAATTCTTATTCTTTTCCCTTTTCTCATGCCTTTTTGCCCCAAAATGAGATTATTTATATTATATCATAGATTAAACATTTTCAAGATCTATAGCTAAGAGAAATTAATGGGTACTTAGTCAGAAAAATACACAGTAATTATGAGTTTTACAACTGTCACAACATTTGACCAATAGCATCTTAATAAAAATTTCTGCTTTCTTTTTATGGACAAGGCCACACACATATGAAAACAAACTTAAAATATTTTTGCCTATGGCTAGAAATTAAGAGGAAAAAATTTTAAACTATATTTTATTTATATGCCAGAAAACAATTCAAGAACTATAAATCCAGGAAATCAGATACATTTCCCTATTAACTTTGTATTAAAATTCTCTTAATGTGTTTATAAATTCATTGCCATTAATTACATGAATTCGTTTTCTGACTAGTTCCGGGTTTTGGTTAGACTCTTGTTGGTTGGATAGAAATTGGTTATTTCTTAGTAATAGATGGTCTATGAAGAGTGACATATTTCATTTGCTTCCTTAGTTAGGAAGGCACCCTGTGTTTTCCCACTGTCTGAAGTGGCATAATAATTAATTCAGAAGTTGGCTGCTTTTCCCTTGGATGTTTTAGGGTAGTGTAAGACAATTAAGTCTACAGAGGAAAGAGAAAGGATCTTTGATTTATTTTGGGTCTAGAGGTGTCATAACCATGAGTCACAAAATTGTGACACACTGCTTTCACCTTTGAAAATTGTCTTCATGAAATTACAGTTGCAATTTTTTCTCAAAGAAAAGATTCTTCTCTCATACACTTTTACATGGTCTCATCGAAACTATAATACAACTTCATGATCCAGTTAAGGGGAATAACCTCCCCCCAAACACAGACAAACACACACACACACACCCCTAACCTTTTTGAACTGTTGAACAAAACCCTTTATGTCATGATTCAGATCACTGCATAAGAAATTTCTCCTTGAAAGGAGATGACTGCTTTTGACAGTTGGCTTTTCCCAAAGCAATCATTAGACTGAACATGACGGATATGTGTGCATGTATGGGGAGGGGTCTTCATTCCCTGGAATCATAATGGAAGATTTCGTATTGTCTGAGATCAGCATTTCTTCAGAACCAACCATGTACCACTCTCTCTCTAACCCGCCATCCCCACTGACCATAATTGGTTATAGAATCCCACATCTTCTATTATCCTGACTGCTGATCCGTGCCTGATGGCTATGCCAGGTCTCACAACGCCACACGCTTTTGATTGCTGCACTCTAAGCTGCTTAATAAGACAATTAAAAATGATTTGCAAAATGACCATCGTAGTGCAACTGGGGATCAGAAAGAGAATGTTCTATTTGTTGCAATGTTAAAAGCACATACCCTTCTACATTTCCTTCTGCTGCTGCCTTTAATTTCTGTACTAGTTTACTTGCTGCTTAGAATATTTTTTATCGAATATCATTTTAAATAATGTGTTACTAGATAAAATTCAAGGGATGTATTACTAATACTGGGCTGGTCTGAAAGCTTCTTCCATGTAATGGAGAGGGCACCTTGAATTCTTCAGCAGTTAAGAAGTAGTACAAATGGCCTCTCATCAAGCTGGTTCAAGTTTGAGGGTCAAAGCTAATTCAATCACTGACATATCCATCTTGATCATTTCCTCTTTCCTTTGCACCCTTATTGCTGCATGGATTAAAATGGGCAAATTTCCCAAAGATTCTATTGAGTCATGCTATAGTTTCATTCTATAAAAAGTAGAAATTTATCAGAAATACTGACCTTGCCATTTTGAATATAGAAACTGAGGGATTCAAACAGAATCTCATCTTGTAGGTGTTAAAAAGGTTCATTTTTTTGTTTTATTTTGACTTTATTTAGTTGAAGTTTTTTTAAATTTTAATTTTTTCTCATTTTTTTCCTACAGAAAAATGGAAATTGGTATTGGCCCCAATATTATGAAGATTCTCTATATTTATTGCTGAGACCCAGTGATTAATAAGATTGGCATTAACAGACGTACTCTATCTTTTTAAAGGAAGGATGTGAGGGATAGATTTTTTAAAAAGAACCATTTTCGAGGCCAGATATGCTTGTACTTTCTTCTTGCCTCTGTTATTTAGTAAGTGCAGAACCTAGAGCAGGATGCTACCGCATCTGAGATTCCATTTACACACAGGTAAAATGAGTCTACTAATCTTGACAACATTCGGTTTGGCTGTGAAGATTACGTAAGGTTATTTATGTAAAGTTCCTGCACACAATAGGTGCTCAAAAAGTACTAGCTTCTTTCAATTCTACCACTCAACTCAGCAATATGGAGTAATAATGCTTTATTGTTGTTAGTGCTATTCTCAACAGCATATCCTGAACAAACACTATAAGAAGCCAAGCAGTTAAATAATGAAATTACTGTTTTAGCCCTAGCTGTAATATCTTAGGACAGGATTCAAGCATTGAATCAATCTCCGTATCAATCTCCTGATTTTGTGCTACTTTCAAATGATGTGAATGCTGTGGTGATTGTGACCACATGATACATTTGTGAGGAATTTTCTTCTTTTATTTACATAGAATTTCCCACCATATTCTGCTTATTAAACGATCCCCCAAATAAAATTAATAAACCTGTCACTGGGAAACCTATGTTATATGGATCATTTCTTTTCTGATTGCCAGTTAATCAAGATTAGGGGTAAGAAAGAAAAAACAAGGGTGATTTCCTTCAGAGTTCCCCTTGGTCTCTCTCTCTCTCTCCCCCCTTTCTCTAACTCTCTGAGATTCCTGTTCACCTTATAGATCTTCCTTAATTTAACCTACTCTATTAGTTTATGATGAATAACCTGACCACCTTAGGGCACTGTTCAAAGGTCACACTTATAAAGGCAAGTTCTTGGTAAATGCTTCTGATCAAAACATTCCCTTGCCTATTCTTTTTTTTTGGGGGGGGGGGTTGGTTCTTCTGCCAGAAGGTTTTTTATGCCTATTATATTTCCTCCTCAATGTCAAGTAATAGAGTAAAATTTAACCTGCTATACTTTTTTATTTTTTTTAAACTTTAAGCCTCACACCATTCAGTCTTCTTATCTACTGGTTATTTTCTCAAAGAATTTTCATGACCTAAGGTAACTGACTCTCACCTCTCAGTCCCAGTCCTCTGGAGCTGCCAGAAACTCCTTGTTGCCCTCCCCTACAACATCTGAAGATGTAACAGATACTGTCTGTGTCCTATCATTCTCACACGGGCCAGCCCTACGTCTGTTCGCCTTTGCCTTCATGGGGACTTATCTTTCTTGGAGGAAAGAGGTGGAGATGCAAACCCATGAGCTGGAAAAGATGCAACAAAAATAGCATACTAGGTACCCAATATTTTTGAACCATACCTGATAAATCTCTGACTATAAAGTCATCCTCCTTGCCTCACCAGTGTGTTGGTCTGTACCCAGTCCTCAAGGTACCACACAGATGTGCCAAGTTACTCTGTGTTAATCCCACTTTGGGGAGAAGATCAAATATATTGGAAAGGACAACACAGGATGGAGTTAGCACAGAGATTTTTCTTCTGGTACTGCCACGCCTCTTAGAACTAATGATGGCAGCATCGTCCTTGTATCGGTACTGAGATGGCTTTCTTATCATCTCCTTGACTCAGCCAAGAGTATTTTACCTTGAGACTATTACCTTGAGATTGATTGTTAGGGAAAAATAGTCGGCATTCACACAATAGATATTAGTGGAGGAAATGGATAATGTTGGGAAATTTTCTAATTCCACAACGTAATAATTTAAAATCTTCTTTGAAATTGTTGTAGATTCTGCTTGTGTATTTTAGTGACATGTTAAAAGTAGCATGTATTTATAATGGAATTAAATAAGATATTTACTTTTCCTGCCATGACAAATCTTTTCCTGATATGCTGATTACTTTTGATACTACTCTCACATCCCACAAAGCCAATGTTATTTCCCATTTCTTCCTTTCACTCTACCGAGGTTGGTGTCCTCACTGTCCCTTTGTTCTATCACGCTTACTCATCTTCAGGTTGCCTTCTCAAAGCTGGTAATGCCTTTCCCTTCATCCTCTAACTTTGCAAATATGGCATATCCTTCAAAAGGAACTTTCATGTCTTTGCTAGTCACAAGAACAATCAATCTTGTTTGTCTCCTTACTGCACACTTTACCTTAGATTACACTATGGTTGTTACTATAACCAGAGAGAGGGAAGGAGCGAGGGGGGTGGGGTCTTGGTGTGTGCCACACCTTTTGGGGGCAAAACACGATTATAAGAGGGACTTAACCCAACAAATGCAACCAGTGTAACATGGTTTCTTGTACCCTCAATGAATCCCCAACAATAAAAAAAGAATTGTCTCTAGTGCCGAAACAGCAACAGTGATAGAGTCCTTCAATGCGAAAATATGTATGAGTTATGATCAATTATTAATTAATCAAATATTAATTGAATGCCTACTATATACCAGGGTTATGTATTATAGAGTGGGGAAACATATACGTTAATCTAAAAGGAAATCAAAAGATAAGAAATGTATAAGACCAGGCTTTTAAGTTCACAAACTCATCCTAGAAAAAGCACTATGTACCTCCTTGCCAAATATTCACTGCAGTTGCCTTTGAAGTACTCCCCTGGGGAAGGTGTGCAATGATGGCAGGGTTTAGTCCAAACTTCAAAGCAATTTTGGAACTCTTTTTTCTGGAATGGCCAACAGAGCTGTCATTATACAAAGGTCTGACAATTAAGTTTGTAAATTCATGCGAGAAAAAGTTTTCCTTTTGGTGAGCGTAGTGATATTCAGCAATGAAGTATATAGCACATTTCCTAAGATGAGTTCACAAACTTAATTGTCTGGTCTCCTATACCCAAAGCTAATATGACAAAGAAGTGAATGAAAGCAAATTAATATGATGAAGTGTAGAAATACAATTAGAGAGGCATCTGAGAGAAAGTACTTGACATTGCCGTGGACTTGATAGTTTATCCTGACTGGATTTTTATGCTAGCAGGTAATATAAACTGACAACCTATATTTAGGTCTAACAAAGTTGCTTCCAAAGAAGCTAGAACTAAGAGTAAAATCTTATTTGGACTTTGACATTGTGTCCGAGCAGTCTCTCATCTTTGTGTCCTTTAGTTACACCAAAAAAAAAAAAAAAAAAAAAATGAGAGTTAGCTACAGCAGACATTAAGTAAGGTCTGGACTTTCTCTTAGTCCATGAAGTTTAAGAGTTGTTTTTGCTTCTTGTTAACTCTCTGACCATGTTGTGCTTTCACTCAGATTCAAGTAGTGCCTGTCTCAATAGATCAGTAATCTCAATTTGGATTCAACCCAATTGATATGGAGAGTTGTAGAGCTTTTTTTCTCTCCCAAAATTCCTTCAGAAGATTGTTTTATGTCATTCTCTACTTTATCTTTCCTATGCTAACCCTTTCCAGCTCATTGCTCTGCTGCCCCTCACCCAGGACTGCTAGTCTCTAACTCTCCTCCAAGCCCTGTGGAATCCATCCCCTGTTGGGCACAGATCTCCTGTAGTTTTACTCTATAATTTCTACCTTAATTCAATTTGGTTTCTGCTGTTTGTTTTCCTTCCCTGGAAGCTCTTGCTTCTTATGATACCGAGTGGACTTCACTTCCCCTTGTCTTTTCCATGCCTTGGTGTAGCCCTAGTTGATGAGCCATAACTCCCCCTTTGACATTTGTGCTGGGTGACTGTATTTGGGGGGATAAACACCTCTCCTCCACAGTGGCATCAGTACTTTGTCCCCTTGACTTTTGACCTTCTGTCCCTTGCAACTTTACTCCAAGTGGTCAGCACTCATGTGGATGGCACTTCTAGATTATCAAGGTTTCTCTGTCTCCTCCGTGCCAAGGGCCTTGCTTCAGACACATCCTAGTCCTCACCTCACTACTTCTCATCACTCTTGTGTGTCTTCACTTTCTGCGTCTCACAGTCTGCATCCTGCTCATTGAGACTCTAAGTTAGCATTTTTCAACCTTTTTTTAAATCTCACGACACACTGGAACCTAGAGTTAAACTTCCGTGGCATGTTTAAATTACGTTGATCACAAAACACATGTTGAAAAAAGGAATATACTTACATACTTTGAACTTCTTTCAAAAGTAATTTAATTAATGATCTTTTAAAAATTTTTGCAGCATGCCGAAGATCCTCTTAGAGTACCCTAGTGTACCATAGCACACCAGTTAAAAATCACTGTTATAAGCTTTCTTTAAAATGTCGCATTCCTCAGCTCTGTCATGCTTCACTCTCCTTTGACCACAGCTATAAAATACACCTTTGCCAATTAAGAAAGTCACACAGATTTTACTGGGTCTCAGTACAGTTCAAAAATATCTTTTATTATTTCTTTTATAAACCTCCTACCTAATTTATCTAAAGATTTTCCATTCCCTTTGGCTTCTATATATACACCTTATCAGTCAGTATCATATAAGGATTCTTCTTTTACAAAAATGATTTAAAACATTCCAATCAGATCTTTTCTTAGCCTTCCCTTCCTCTATCTCAGAGTTCATTATACTTACCTTTTGCTTTTTTTGATTTTTTGCATTTTTTGGCCAGAGTTGGATTTGAACCCACCACCTCCAGCATATGGGGCCGGTGCCCTTCTCCTTTGAGCCAGAGGTGCCACCCCCTGATTATATTTACCTTTTGTCACTCCAATCTCACTGGGTCCAGGGAAGAGCATGGCCCTGCTCCTCTTCATAATTATAGCCATCAGGGCTCCTCCCATCTCTGGGAATTTTGTTCTCTCAATTTTACCCTGGATGTTCATAAATCCACAGCATGTGTTTCTCTTATTCTCAAATCTATCTCAAAGTGGTGGAGACTGAAAATAATTTTTCAGTCTTCATCTAACAATTGTGGGTTCCATGTCCATGGAAGCCTTCAGACCTGCAAGGAATCCTAAAATTCGGGTAAGGAGACAGAGAGAAGGAAGACACACCAGGGTGATGTTGCCCAAGACACATCAAACTATTCCAAAAATTGAGTAATTCTAGGTCCATCCAGAGGTGAGATTGATATTTCAATAATACACCATTCTTCAGTCATCACTGGCTTAACAACCCAGTGAAGATTAATCCTAAACCTGCGTAAGGCATCAGTAACGTTAGCTGAGGCAGGTATATCTTGGCACATTTTATCTCTTATATAAGGTTTCAAGCTCTGTGAAAACAGTAGTTTTCCTCACTTAGCATATACTCTTTATGTTACCTATTTTAATAGATATTTTTTGGTTACACTAGGTTACATTAAATACATGTCAAGCTCAGCGTTAGTCCTTCAATCAACATGTATCTATTGAAAACCTATTATGGGACTTACTAGGACAAAATAAATAGGAACCCCAAGGAAGGCTGCAAGTTCTTTTCTGCAATCTAGGAGTCTTCAATGTAGCTGGGGAAAGAAAACACTCAGTAAAGAGTTGTTAGTGTGACTTAAACGATTTATTTAACATCTCTAAAAAGTAAACATACAAAATGGGAATATTTTACCTGGGGCCTCAACTTGAAATTGGTGTCCTAGGTTCCTTGTAATTTTAGAACTCCAAGGAAATAGACTTGAATGCTTGTGTATTATGTTAAATGAGTGCTCGACATAGTAGGTGCTTCATTTATGCAGAAAAGAAAGAGATACATGGAAACCGGGGTACATATGTATTCATGGAGATGTAGGAATTTGAGCACAGCATTAAGAGGTTGGAGTTAGGTGGAGAAACTATTCTCCATCTCTGAACAGCATGGGCAAATGTACAGGGAGGGCACACTGCCTGAATGTTTGGGGGGTAGGCTTCGGCCAAAGGGACATCTAGGATTGATTGCCCGGACTCTTCCTAATTCTAGACGTCTCTTATTTCTGAACATCTGTTTGTGCATTTTCAGAATTTAGCTATTTTGGTTGTACCAAATATCTTGAAATAAGCTGTATTAATTATGATATAGTCCCTGCAGGAATTTGAGGTGATCAGAATTTTAGGGGAAAATCATAGTTTCCTGGTCTTCAACCTTGTGGGTTTAGGACCCTCGTTAGTGGCTCCCTGGATCTATTCTCTGGTTCTGTCACAAATTAAGGACTGTCCCGTCTCAAGATACTATTTTTTCAATGAGAGGATTGTTTCTCCTTTAGAGTAGGTTTCTAGGTAGGTGGAGAGTGCAAAATAACCTTTTGAAGAGCCCTTGAAAGGCATGGACTTCTCACTTAGGGCCCAATTAGTAGGAAAAACCCTCTCTACAAGGTTTCACTCTGCCCTTGATATTACATTTCAAAAAAAACTTGCACTGACTTCCCCCAGGCACAGAAGCAGGATCCGTGTTTTAATTCTGACCTTAATTAAATCTTTTACAAGCTCTTTCTGTGGCTCTCCAGTGAAGAAAGGGAGGGTATAGGGAAGAGAGTAAAGTATATTTCCTCTTCTTTGGTCTTCCTTGAGAAAAATGTGCCCATAATTCTCTCTATTTTGGAATAAGGAGAATTTGGATTTTGAGGTTCAGCTATGAGAGCCGTGTGTGTATAAGGTAGTCAAATCATTATAGGTTCTTCCCTACCTCTCACTGGAGTTTCATTCCATTTCTTTGAGTTTAACAAAGTCAAAATTACTGAAAGGACACATTCATGGGCACTGATCAATCCTCCTCACCCAACTACTTTAATACCAAGGGTAATGGCACCATCCCTTGCAATGTGGGGGAAAAGTTCCAAATGATACTTTGTCATTTTTTTTTTTTAATTTTGAAATATCAAGGGGTACAAATGTTTCTGCTACACAGATACCTTTTGTAATGCTTAAGTCAGAAATTTCCATTTTCTCATCACCTGAATAGTGTTCTTTGGACCCAAGAGACAGGTTTTTGCCACCCGTCTTAGCCCCTCCCCTGTTCTCAGTTTCCTATGAACATTATATCTCTTAGTATCCATGTTGTGCCCATTGTTTAGCTCCTGCATTTTAGTGAGAACGTGTAGTATTTGTTTTTATATTCCTAAGATATTTTGCTTAGCATAATGATTTCTAGTTCCATCCAAGTTGATGCAAAGGACATTTCTTCATCCCTTCTTATAGCTGAGTAGTAGAATATGGTATATGTATACCACGTTTTCTTTATGCACTCATGAATTGATGGACACTTGGGTTGATTCCACATCTTCACAATTGTGAATTGTACTGCAATAAACATTAGAGTACAGGTGTCATTTTGATAAAATGATTTCTTTTACTTTGTATAGATACCTAGTAGTGGGATTGTTGGATTGAATAGTAAGTCTGCTTTTACCTCTTTGAGGAATTGCCATACGGTATTCCATAGAGATTGCACTAATTTGCAATCCCACCAACAGTGTGTAAACATTCCTTTCTTTTTGCATTCACACCATCACCTACTGTTTTTTGACTTTTTAATAATGGCCAGTCTGAGATGGATAAGGAGGCATCTCATTGCGGTTTTAATTTGTATTTCCTTGATTAGTGATGTTGAGAATTTTTTCACATTTGTAATGCTACTGAATTGTGTATCTTGATTTTATAACCTGAAACTTTGCTGAATTTATTTATGAATTTTAGGAGTCTTTTGGCAGAATCTTCAGGGTTTTCTGTGTATAAGATTCTATCATTTGTGAAGAGGGGTTTTTTTTTTTTTGCTATTTCTCTGCATTTTACTTTATTTTATTTTTTTAATTTTTTTGACCTCTTTCCCTATTCAAACAGCCTTATTTCTTTCTATCTTGAACAAAAGTGGTGACCAAGGGCACCCTTGCTTTGTTGCTGTTCTTATGGGGAAAGATTTTGACTTATTCTCATTCTGTATCATGTTGACTGTGTGTTTATCATATATGGATTTTATTATATTGAGGTATGTTTCTTCTATGCCTAGTTTGTTGAAGGTTTTTATTATGAAAAGTTGCTGGATTTTATTGAATGCTTTTTCTGCTTCTATTGAGATGATCATGTCATGTGGTCTTAGTTTTTGTCTGTTTATGTAATGAATCACATTTATTGATTTGCACATGTTGAACCATGCTTGCGTCCCTGGGATGAAACTCACTTGACGATGGTGAATTATCTTTTTGCTGTACTGTTGAATTTGACCTGCTAGAACTTTGTGGAGGATTTTTTTTGCATCTATTTTCATGAGGGATATTGGTCTGTAGTGTTGTGTTTTGTTTTTCGTGTGTGTGTGTGTGTGTGTGTATGTGTGTGTGTGTGTGTGTGTTTGTCTTTTCCTGGTTTTGGTATTGAATGATACTAGCTTTGTAGAATGAGTTAGGGAGGATACTTTCTGTTATGGAATAATTTCTGTAGGACAGGTACCAGTTCTTTGTAGGTCTGGTAGAATTCATCTGTGAATCCATCTGGTCTGGAGCTTTTTTCCCTCTTGGGAGATTATTTATTACTGTTGCAATCTCGCTGCTCATTACTGTTCTGTTCAGGATTTCTATTTCTCCCTGATTAAAGCTTGGGAGGTTTTGCATTTCTAGGAATTTATTTCCTCTACTTTTCTAGTTTGTGAACATAGAGATTTTTGCAGTATTTACAGATACATATTTGTATTTCTACGGTATCATTTGTGATGTCTCCTTTTCTGTTTCTGATTGTGTTTATTTGAATCCTTTCTCTTTTATTTCTGGTTAATCTGGCTAGTGGTCTATTGATTTTGGTGTTTTTATTTTTTCTCAGAGAATCAAAGTTTTGATATGTTGACCCTTTGTATTTTTGTTGTTTTCATTTCTTTTAGTTCTGCTCTTTTTTTTTTTCAAAGTAGAGTCTCACTTTATCACCCTTGTTAGAGTGCAGTGGCGTCACAGTTCAAAGCAGCCTCAAATTCTTGGGCTTAGGTGATTCTCTTGCTTCGGCCTCCCAGGTAGCTGAGACTCTAGGCACCTGCCACAATGACCAGCTACTACAGCTATGCAATTGATTATTACTTTTTTTCTGCTGGCTTTGGGATTAGTTTGCTCTTCCTTTTCTAGTTCCTTAAGGTGTGATATTAAGTTGTTAACTTGAGGGGTTTTTTCTGTCTTTTTGAGGTAGGTATTGCAGACTGTGAACTTTCCTGTTAGGACTGTTCTGACTGTATCCCATAGACTTTGATAGCTTCTGTCCCTTTAGTCAATTATGTCCAGAAATCTCTTGATTTCCACTTTAATTTTATTGACCCAAGTGTCATTCAGTAGCAGGTTATTTAATTTCCATGACTTTGTGTAGATTTGAATGTTTATCTTGGAATTGATTTCTAGTTTTATTCCACTGTCTTCTGAGAAGGTGCCTGGTATGATTTTGAGTTTTTTGAATTTGCTAAGACATATTTTGTTCCAGCTCTATCCATGTTCTTCTTAGAAAAGTATCTCAAGAATGGAAGAAAAAGTATCCAATATACTCAGCCCTACTATGAAGCTAATCTATAGCTTTCATAAGAAGGCTAAAACCCAGTTATAGCACAAGAAATGGGGAAGGGGGCAAGGGAGGGGAGGCGAGTGGAGAAGGTGGGTGGAGGGAGGGTGATTGGTGGGATCACACTTACGGTGCATCTTACAAGGGTACAAGTGAAAATTACTAAATGTAGAATATAAATGTCTTCATATAGTGATTAAAAGGCCATGAAGGCTATGTTAAATAGTTCAATGA